>APFE031588301.1:0-52487 GCA_000404065.3 Pinus taeda
ATGACCAAAAATGCCCCCCCCCCCCCCCTTTTTTTTTTACTACACAGAAAATTATTCCACTAGAGAAGCACTTAACTGAATGTATACACTCGAAATAGAAGTGTTTCTATGGAATTTTGTTGAGTTCAAAAATAGTGCTGAGGAGATAGCGTTCTATCCAACAGAACAATGTTCAGTTTTTAAATAATGCACATGATTTTAATATTCAACATATTTGTACAACACGACCACATTGCTCGAAATCTCATTCGTTGTTCTACAAATCTCATACACGATGTTTACATCCAGCTGCTTTACAACAATGGGGTATCAAATAAAGGAAACTCGCAATGTTGTTACTCTTCTCTATTTTGATCAGTGATATTTTTTTTGAACATTCCAACACATAGTAGACTAAGTCCATTGTACATAGCAGACTCATGTTTATGCCTTCGACTCAAAACAGGAGTAACGCAATCCATTACACGGTCTTTCCGCAGAACTTTAATACTCAAAACAAATTCTATAGCTCAGGATTTTGATCAAAGCACATTCCGGAATTGAATTGAAATGACCATCACACTATCTCCAAATTGTTCAACGTTTAACACAAATGGAATACACCATCTAGCACCACGATCCAGTAGAAAGCGTTCATACACATTGAATGGCATAGAAATGAATACAACCTTCAACTCAAAACAGGAGTAACGCAACCCATTACACGTGCCATTGTTGGTCTTGTTTTAACAAGAATGGAGATTTATACAAGTGCCTAGATGCGAAAATAGGTCTAAGACCTCAAGAATGGTATCAATCTGCAACATTTATTCGGTATCAATTGATCAAAATTGTCTCTCTTTGGGCATGTTTTTGATGCTCGAAACAATTGCTAGTCCATAAATTGAGATGATAAAAACATGCGCGAACTGCGGTAGAATGTTAAAACATGTTGCTACTGCTACTGAAATGTCGTCGACACCATTACAAGGAAGATACCTTACTTTTATTTGTTAGACTTGTTCATGGTGGTCCCGCGTCTCATAAACAGATGAGAAGTAGAAGAAATGAAGATGCCAACACAACTGCTTTACGAGTGCAAGTGAAAACACTTTGCAATGAGAATCAATTGAATGAGGCTTTGAAGATGATGGAGGGCATGGGCATTTCTATTGAACTTGATACCTGATCTACCCTGAGTGTGCCGTGTGAATGCTATTTTTCTAAAGAGAACACTGCCTCTCATGAAATCGAGACTCTGTCGCAGCGCTGTCCTGAATTGATGAGCGATGGAATTTAAGTTGGAGCGGTAAACAAAACATTTGGGCCGATGTCAGGTTTCACAAGGATGGCAGATAAGGCACCGATTTTATGAAAAATTGTCAAAGACCAGAAAGTGTATGCACGGGAAGGAAAAACCGACCACAGCATCAGAATCCAAAACAAGAACTCAAGAGGCTTTGGAAAATACTAATGGCTGCCAATTATGGAACATTTTGGTGGATACACAACCTCCCAAAACAAATGGTTCAGATATCTGTTACTCTTCTTCAAAATAATTCGTCAAGTTTTTTTTTTTGTTTGAAAAGGAATCCAACCCTGACAGTCCTAGTATGTGGGATATATCGACACTTTAAAAAGCAATCTATTAAGCACTGAATCCTAGGTGATATGGAGGCAGTGTGGTAGATGAAGGACTAAGGTATGCGCACAGTGGAATAACATGTATAGCATGTCAGGCCATACGTTACAAAAAACAGTTGTTAACCAATGCAATAACTTAACTGCATGGAGTATGGGGAAGCATATGGTTATCGCATATGGAGAGCGGTTACAGATTCCGCTGGTTATTACAGATTCAGAGCTAGAAATGGCAGTATGGAGATAGTGTTAATGTATGAAGTCTGCGTATGCAACATTTTGTATATGGATTGTCTGGCAGTGCAACATGTGCCTCAAATTTGGGCAGATTAATTTCCCAAGATTTCTGTACACATAATTGAAAGTAATGTTTCATGTAAATCAATCATCACAAATATGAAACACATAGTTGAACCAATGAACCAGCACTCATGCCACACTACAGACTTACCAACTTTCCATCTTGAATGTTATTGTGAATTCTGCAAATGACTACTATATCATCGATATTACTGGTTGGAGAGTAGATGTACCAGGAGGAGAAATTTCTGTAATGCACGAATCTTTAACGGGTTATTACTATTTAGATTTCTAAATCAACACTCTACAAGACCGCTTTTGACTATACAGTCTCCATTATGACTGTAATATTACATCAAGTCAAGCATATTCTAGATATCTGTCTACAGGACGAGGTCAGAGACCACGCAGCTGCTATGGCCACTCAATTTGTCAGATGTTGCTACCAACAAATGAGAGAGTCTGCCGAAGTACGATATTCAACAATTGTGCGAGATCACATGCTACAGGATCTGCGTATACCTCACTGCAACATTCCAATGGTATAAGAGAGAGAGTGCCAAAGTGCACAACCTTCAATTCAGGGTTCGTAATAGGAGTTTGACACATACCATGACCATCAAGGTTTCAATACACAGAGATGCATAAGTGAAGACATTTCAGAGTTACACGTAAAGAATTTGTCAGAGGATTAATGCATTATTCAAAAGCATAGGTGGTGCAACAGTCAATATATAGAGAGATGTATATGCGATGTGCAACTGGGAATATAGTTGTAAGAAAGGAGTTAAAAACACCATTTTTGATATTTATCTGAGAGAAGGAAAACACAAATGTGAATTCTATAGAGAGAGACATAGATGAGAAACTTTTTGTATTCTCATGAACTACACTCAGACTTCAATCTCAATGAGCAATATGATTATCCTAACAAATGGTCACAAACCCACAAGCTTCATTAGGACATAGAAGCGTTGGTTTACACAGGCCACAAAAACAAGTGACTTACATAATATTGAGAAGGTTATGAACATACCAGCTCCGATACCATGTTAAACACACATGGGAGCAAGAACAATATGAAAGATGAAACATGCAAGTACAATTTTTATTGATAAATGATATACATTTATAGTACATTATGTGACCGTTGGGTTTCACATCCCAAGGTCTCTTGGACTACTTTGTCTATTCAGCTTCCACACAAACCCATTGAGGATTAGGTGTCCAACAAAACAACCCCGCATATCATTCAAAGACAAAGCACATTGATGTTCAGTATCACTTTGTGAGGGATATGATAGAAGACAAAAAGGTGTTGTTGGTAAAGCTAGACACTTTGAAGAATACTATAGATGCATTGACAAAAATTGTGAGCTCTGAGAAGTTCTCTTGGTTTAGAGAGACAATGGGTGTTTTAGGGCTGGAAAAATGACTAAGCTCTCTTGTGGCCCCGTATGGAAAGAAAAAAACAATTGGGAGAATGTTGGGTTGTGCTATGTTCTTTCCATGACTAGCCCCCGTAGTTAACTAGGGGGTTAGAGGGGGCGTAGAGCCCCCCTTTATTATGTCGATTGTGTAGTGGGCCGGCGGGGTGTCACAAGGGGTTTGAGGTGTATTCGTAACCCCACTTTATGGGTCCGGGGTAGCACCATGGAAAATTTTGGTTTTGGACCCTATGTTAGGTTGGGCAGACCCACCTTTGGTTTTGTGTGTGATTTTCGCACATGTTTTTTGGACGCGATGGTTTTTGGTCCATGGTATTGGACGTGATGGTTTTCGGTCATGTTATTGGATGCTTCGGCATGTATAAATATGTATTATAACATTGAAAGGAACATAATGAAAAAAATCAAGCTATTGGTCTTGGTTTTGGGATCCAAGGGAAAATCTCTGTGTATATGTGTTTTATGTGTTATGCTCTCGCATTGTTTATTTTCTGTGTTTTAGAGTTCGTATGAAGGTAATTTCTGTATGGGGTTAAAACCTACAATTTTTAGCAATTTTTCCCTTTTTTTTTTTTACAAACCTTGATTCATTCATTCATAAGTAACATAGTATATGATCATATCTAAACATAAAAAATGTAAACCACTTGAGAAGTTATAACATTAGAAAATAAGCATGTGCAACAACACATCAAGGCACGTCATCGCACATAAAGACATCAGATGTTAGGTGGAAACCAAAAAGGGATAAAACCACCATTAGATGTTTTTATTCACTCTTCTTCTATAAATAAATTATTTCTTTTAAATATGATCAATGACCACCATTACTGTGAAAGCTACAACTTTGCAATCACGTGAGCTGATACTCTCTCTAGGCCACTACCTATATGAACTTTGTATTCCACCACCTGTTGGAATCCACCACTGCCATGACATTGTAGGCCACCACCTGATAGAAACCACCACTCCCACGACATTGCAGACCACCACCTACTCAATGCCCCAACACCTAATAGCCTATCCATCTACGACTCCCAATTTCTCATGCCTCTACTTGAAGGATGCCACTACACCCTCAATTTGCAAGTCACCACTTGCCCACTCAAGGCCCCAACCTTCAAGATAGTCTTGTTGACCTCGTTTCACAATATTTCAAACTAAGTTCCACTCAACAAAGTCATGAAAACATCGTGGGCCTCATTTCATCCCATTTTCATATTGGACACATAAATATATTTAGTTCATCAACAACTGAATAGAGACACCTACAACGCAACCATCTCCAACACAACTAATATCTACATTACAAAATCGACCAATACATCATCCCAACATCATCTACATGTGATAATAATAACATACAAATATGTCCATGAAAAAAAATATAAATATATGCAACACCAAGAAGAAGAAACAATATATGTAGCATATGATTTCTAAAACTATACATGACATGCTTGACTAGTCATTGTTGCAACACACTATTAGCAATTTGATATCTAATCTATAACTACAACAATACTCTATTCTCCATATAAAAAGTAACATGGTATTCACATCTCACTACAAATTTTCATAATTTATTCTCCATAGGCACTCTGAACATGTTTGCAATATTTCTCCAAATATGATCTTTCATTTGCACTCTATCTACAATACTGCAGCTCACGTTATCTCTAAGTCTGACCCCTTCTATTGCACACTCCAACATTTTATCAATGATGAAAGATGAAATCAGTAAAAAACACTAATCCTCATTATATTTCACTTTATAAGCTTCTATAATGTGAAGTAACTAAATTCGACTCTAAGCCTTCAAAAAACTTGGGCTAATACCTTGGGAAATGATCATGGTAAATTTGTGCAGGCACAAATTAAATTTTTTCACCAATGAGAATCATCGCGAGGATTGAATTTTCTCTCAGAGATGATTGTTTCTTAGATAGTATAGGCATCACATTGAAGATGTTTCTATCTTTGTTTTATGCATAATTGTCTCCTAGAGAAGATGCCTTAAGTTATGGAAAATCACCTCCTCTATGACCATAAATTTTCAGTTTTTCCTGAATGGTTCTCCAATGTATGTAGTGCCTCTAAAAACCTTAGCAACACATCATCATGCCTCTAATAATGATGAAAAATCCTCAAAACTTGTTGACATAAATTCCAAAATAATTGTCTTCTTAGGTAAACATCTTAGGTTGACATCAATGCCAAGACAATGTGCCCAACATGCTCCAACTTCAGCATTTTTTTCAACTTGTAACCACAACACCAAGCTAATCTTCATAAACTCCTCAAATAGGTTTATCTCCTTCTCCTCTTGTGGACATGTCACTCTCTGTCTTTGACATCAATAGAAAAGTGAAGAAAATTATGGTGGAACCACAAGTTGAACACTACTAATATGACTTGATATGCAGATGAAAGTTGATTAGCTCCTCATGCCAAAAAATCCAACACCATGCTAACAAACCAACAAGTCAATAGCATGTTTCTATGCCAACACGATGCCAACAAGCTAGCATCATTTATGCATAAAAATGTAATGGGGCTACGAAGATCTCTCCATTCTAATGTAGAAACACTTCTTCTACATAGTTATAAGACTCCTTGTCATTTTCTAGAGACTTTCTCCTCATGGATTGTTACAGGGAAAATTGGTGTCTTTTCGATTTGCTAGTCCCACTAATACGGGTAGCTATCTTAGAAACAAACAATCAAAGAAAATTGCAATTTCCTTTATGTATGATAGATAAGAGAGAAGCAAAGGGGACCAACTTTTATCTTCTGCTTGGCTCCTTGCTTGTTTCCTCTCTCCATTGATAGAGCTTGCCACTCCTCTCCTACTTTTCTTGCTTTAGAGAATACTTGTAGAGGAAAAGCAACAAAACACCTTCAAAGAATATAGATCTATAATATCATAAATAGTGCAGAATCAGAAATACATTGACCAAACAATTGCTTTCACAAATAACAAGATTCACAAATACAGGATTATATGCAGGAAAAATCAAATAACTTTATTAACAGTAAAAGGGAGGATTACAACCCAGCTGTCTGATCTAGCATCATCCTCCCAGCATCAAAGCCCTCTTCACCTCATGAAAATCAAGATCACCCAATAATACAATGTCTCTTCTCAAAGAGAAACCAACAACACTTCTTTACAAATTACAAAATTCCAGCCTCCAGATCTCTCAGATGAGGCATCCATTTATAGATATTTTTAGAGGTGTGAGTCAGCTCTAGGTCTTTGATTAGTGTCACTCCACTAATAGTTCTTGGTTCCACTTGGAGATTTCATTTATCTCTCACTCATCCCTAGGTGAATTCTGAGAGGCAAGTGTGATAGAGGAACATTCTGGAAGATTCCATGAGCATATACTTAGCAAACTGCTTCAGACATTTGTCCATTCTCGCTCATCACACTCCACAGAAGACCTTTTTAGTATGCATCGCACCTGGCTAGTGTAGGATCCAGTATGCATTACACCTTGACCAAGGAGCAGTCAGTATGGTCTAGTTTTGGCTAGTTCTGAGTGGTTTTTCAGGTGGAAATTTTGGGAAATGATGTAATCAGTTGACCATGATATTTTAGGGTATGAAACAACACTTTCAGGGGTTAAAAAGACCTTGGTTTATCAACATATGTGATTGGGGTTGCAATGCCCAAATATGTCTATAACAGTTGCCCCGTAAAGCATGAGGTCGTAAATCTTCTGATGTCGGGTGAAATGCTTTATCATGAGTATCCGAGGTATTCAAACTAGAAGGTGACCTATATAAGATACAATAGAATACATCATCATTACATTATTTTCATGATCTAGTTGAGGTGGGCATTCCCATGCTTAGCTTTATAAATTCATTTTCATGCACATGGAACAGATAACCATCTGTGATTGTAGACTGGTGATTCTTTATATGTAGAGTCATCATCCCTTAGCTTGGATGATTATCTGTGTAGCTTTTGTGTGCATTTGATGTCTTTATATTCCTGAATATATCGTAGCCCGGATGGATGAAACTAGATCTGGAGTCTTCAAACTCGTTCGATCTTCGCCTGATGTACAAGTCAATCCATGTGAAAAGATGTTTTTAAGTCAAACATGGAAAGACATCGCCTGATTACCATCCAATGATGTAAGCTATTAACAGGCGCAAGAGGGATCAGTGATAATGATAATGACCCTCAAGTTACTATAGTACAATTCACGTGGTGTGAATATATGATCCGGTGTCAAAAACCATGCAAAATCTCTCGGTCAAAGGCCGTTGATGTAAACCTATTGCCAGAAGTGAGAAACTTGCCATTGAGGCATGCAAGCTTTAAAGTATTGAAAGGATTGTTTCTAAGTCAACTCCTTGGATAATGAGTTGAGGTCAACAAGAAGTGACCCGTCGTAGGAGGGCCTTAATGTTTCCCACATCTATGCTACGATTTGAAGCAAATGATTTTCTGGAGGTGAAAATGATCTGATGATACAAGGTTCAGGAATGGTGGTCATGTATTGCAATGGATGAGACGTTAGCTCGGATGGTGAATTCTCTGACTGACTTCTCTTGAACATGTTGGCAACATTGAGATGGATTAGTAGCGTTAACCCCAAAATATGGATGGTACAGAGGACCAATAGTGATATGATCGGTGAATGGAATAACCCAACCCAACTCAATCATGGTGATGGAGTGAAAGTGTCATGTTCAAGAGAAACCTACTACCAATGAAGTTCTTCAAGTTTTCTTCCCTTTTTCCCCAGTCATTGCTGACTAGTACTTCTTTTTTTTTTTCAAGCTTGAGGAGGATAACATATGCTTGTTGTATAATTTTCCCTTCAGGTAAACCTGTCGCTATGTTTTGGCAAGCCTAGCGACAGTGAAACTTGCTCTTATCTGAATGGACAAGTTTGTGGCTATTGTTTTAACGAGTTTAACAGCAAGGATAACTCGGTCCTTTCATGTTTCGAGAGTTTGAAAAGGGATGAAAAGGAAACTCCAGCAATCCTTTTTCATAGCGTAATCCCTTAAGTCCAAAAAAGTATAAAATAATACGAAAAGGATGACTTTTCAATCATTTTAGCTATCCGAAAAAGACAAGCACTCGATCTTTTTGTGGAATGATCCCTTAGGTCCAAAAAGATTAAAATGTAGAGGAGGGATGGCGCTTCCCCTTACTTTAATGAGCTAGAAAGGCCAGTAGCTTGAAAATCTTTTCATATTTAACGAGTCTAAAAAGATCTTAAAAGAGACTCTTTTTTTGAGGAATGAGTGATGTTTTTGGATAGCAACTAGTTCCAGGTAAGTTTGGAACTTCTCAAAACATGGCAGTGTGAAGAGGGTGGCTAATAGAATCACTCGTTGTAGCTATTCCTCAAAAGCGTAAACAATCAAGTGGAAGTGTATGATCAGCCAAAAGAATGGAGGCGATGGTAAGAACAAAACCAAGGCTCAATAAGGTTGATAGCCATGGCAATCACAAAGGTCGTTTACTAAAGGCAGGTTTATTTTTTAATGAGCTTGAACCTTGTGCCAACATGTGCTCAGTGGCGGGTTTATTTTTAACGATCGTGAACCTTGTGCCAACATTATTCAGTGGCGGGTTTATTTTTTAACAAGCTTGAACCATGTGCCAACACTGCTCATTGGTGGGTTTATTTTTTAGTCAAAGATGTCTCCCATTGGTAGGTTCATTTTTTACTGAGCTTGAACTCTAGAATAACAATGCCCATTACCTTTTTATCTAGGCTAGAAACGACCAAACTACAGAGCTAACTACACTAAAAGCTAAGGAACTATTGAGGTTAGGTAGGATGGTTTTGTCTTTCATCTAGACAAAACCCTTCCTTTGGTCCGTCTACTATGTAGATATTTCTGGACCAACTGCCTAACCTAAGAAGTTGAAACTAAAAGCTAAAAATCTAAAACTGCTAAAAAGTTAAAAAATGAAATTGGTCACTTTTCACTTGCATAAGAAATGTTTGCATGCCCGCAGGTATTGAGAAAAAGATAGTTTCCAGGTCACCATATGGAAGTCCCTTCATTTAAGCAGGATTGTTCTGTCCACAGAGCAGACAAAAACACTTCCTTGGATTTGTCTATAGACGAAGGTGAATGGTGTGAGCTTCCAATCGCATAACCTGCGAGGAAATAAATTTTTTAGAATGATTCCATAACCTACAAGGAAATGTTATTTCAAACCAATCATATAACCTAGAAGGAAATCTATTTTTTTTCGGCTGGGTTTACCTACCGAAGCAGACCAGGGTGCATGCCCCCTAAACTTCGTTACATTCACCATATTACTCGCGGTAATTAGGCAGATGAAATGAAGGTTGAAGAGATATTGTTGATGCAAAGAGACCTTTCAGGGATGATGTTTGACTTGTAGTCGTGTTAGAATCAGGAAATGAAAGCTGGTCGATAAGTTGTACCATTCTGCCTTCATGCGGGAAGCACATCACTCGAAAGAGTGTGGAAACAATAGCTCCCATGTTATAAACATAGTCACACCCAAGGAGTAGATTGTAATCTAGTGGCCCTTAGACTACCATCACATTCAAATGAACAATTTTCCTTTTCAAATTTATTGGCAACTTCGGAAGGATCCCTAACGGTCGATTGGTTCCTTTGTTAAAGCCTAACAAATTTTGTGTCTCAGGCAGAAGCGATGGCGAACCAAGTTCTTTCAAATTTGTTGAGGAAAGGATACTCAATGAAGCCCATTCATCTATGATAGTGCCAGACACGATCATTTTTTAAACTTGTACTATGATTCAGAATGGTACATTAGATGGAAGGTGGGGTCTCGCTAGTTGATTCCAATTGAAGGAAACGATTAGACTACTTGTAGGGGGTACCGGATAAATGGCTAGATGAACCCCTTGAACAGGGGGACTTTCCTCGTGTTGTAAAGGAATGGGCAGATTGCCCCCAAGTTCATCAGACTCTAGATTAACAAAAGGAATTTGGATAGTATTGTTCTCATTCTCTTTGGAAATTGTATCATCTGAGGGTGGACCTTCTGAAGGTAAGACTGGGTCGACTGCCATCTCGACCTATTGACTTTGGTTCGGCATGGACTCAGAAGTTTCACTTTCAATGATAGGTGTTTCAACTGACGATTGAGTTACGTCAGTCGGGTTTTCAACTAGCAAAGGATTTGGTGAGAGTTTCTTGTATGTAGGTGGAAGTCGCTATGGTGAAGCAGGACGATTATCCAAGACACTTTTGTCTTCGTCCATAAAAGGACAATGGTGAAGGGCATGATTACCTTCACATAACCTACATGGAAATCTGACCTTTCCTTTCTGTCTATTGACTTCATTTTCACTAGTTGATGGTGTGTTGTCAACATGATCACCAGAGGTTGATGACACTAGACAGAGCGAATGGGGAGACCATTCTCTCAAGATCCACAGAATGTAAGGTAAATATCGATGAAGGTGGTCTCCCTTGCAAAGTATGCATGGAGATCTGTGCTTGGAAAGTTTGGTGTGCGTATTTTCACCAGATGATTCATGGTTGCCCCCTTTCTTAGCTGACTTCTTCTTCTTCTTCTCCTTCCCTTTCTTCTTTTTCTCAGTTACTTGGTTTTTAGTATCACTAGTTTCACCAAGCAAAGAGGAAGAAGGGGAGGGAGAAACAAATGAAGTAGATGGTGAAGGGGTAACTTCAATATCATCTGGTTGTTGATTCAATTGCTGAGGAATCATGGTATTTTGAATGATAGAGGTTGAGAATAGCCATACTGGTAGGCCAATTGTGATTCCTGGAAGGGACAATGTGGCCATATACGGAGCATCAATATCTCCCCAAGAAGAGAAAGGACTAGTGGTTCCCCTAAGAGGGATTCATTGATTGGTGGACTCTATTACTTCAACCTAAGATCAACAAAGGAACATGGATGTTATTCTAAATTAAATAAATTTTAATGATGCTTTGACACAACTTTGCTTTTTCAATTTTTAAGAGTCGAGAAAATGCTAAATGTGACTCCAGTAGCCTTTGATTTTTAATGAGCCTGAAGTTACAAGTTCTCAAATGGACCTTTTCTTTTAAGTAGTCGAAAAGAAACAAAAGTGACTACTCTGGAAATCTAGACAAAGGGATTACGAAACCAATCGCAAAACTGCAAAATACACCTTGGTGGTAAATTAAAGAGAAATTACCAAGGACTTATGTACAACAGTCAATCTTCCTGAATGATGTGTTCACTGCATTGCGGTTGATAGGGCGGCAGACACTGCTTCCTAAGGATAAATGATATTAGCCTATTGTGGTCTCCCAATATATACTTGACGGTACGGGGAGCACAAGTTCATACTAGCACTTGTTGTATCAAACAGGAGGAATCACCCAACCTTCTATGAAAATGATAGTTACCATGTTTTATGATGTCGGAACATGTCTCTATCCTAGACTTCTAGATGTGTTGCTTTAGGTTTCAAAGGGTTTTTATGTTCATTGAGATTTATTTTCAAGATGATCTTGTTAAGAAGTTTGTCTTTCAAGGTTCACCACGTGGTGTAGATGTAAAATTCCTAAACATTCAATCTAAAATGATAAACAATTGTTTATTTTAGCAATGAAAATCCTAGCTACTAAGGAAAGAAGATTATGATTTCTTTCAATAGAGAGTAGAGAGAACACACTAAATGCACTTTTCCTAAATCATTTTCACACAAAGTCTAAATGCAAATGCAGATGCATGTATTTGTTTTTCGTTTCCTTAATGTGAGAATGCCAAAAAAGGAAAACTATGTACATATTTGAACTATTTTCTTAAAAGTGACACTTCAACAATTTCTTTTCAAAATGAAAGGAAGACTAAAATGACACTTTTCGATTTCAAATAGAAAACTACTTTTGACACTTTAAATATTAACAATTCAAATCAAATACAATGGCAAAAGTATAATCGACTATCTAGAAGAGGAAGACTTTACGACACTCTTATTTTTGACTCAAAATGGTAGTTATGACACCTCTTTGCATCAAAAACGACAATTCGATTAAGCTACTTTTGACAAAGAAAGACTATAAATGATAGACAAATACATAAAAACATTTACAAATCCTATCAATGGAGGCTGAATAATGTAAAGGAAAGAGGCTTTAGCAATGAGATATTGATCACGAGTAGAAAAACTACTAAATAGAGCTGAAAACAAAGAGGAAAAAACCAAGTTTCAAACAAAGAAATAGTATCATTCAGCCATCGCACCTGTCCTTAAGGGAAACATGGATGCATCTCACCTACAACAGACATGAGGTGCGATGCATATAGGCTGCCAGTTACTGATAGTGCGATGGGCGAAGGAATGAAATTGAATTTGGTTTTTCCTCAAAATTTGCAGCTAAGCTCAGTGATTTAGGCTAAGCTATGATGGATAGTAAAAACAAAGTACAGGGGTATGATCTTAAGAGGTTATTGAGCTACTACAAGGATGTTTAGGATGCTTGTAAGTCATATATTCAATTCATAAACCAACCCGGAGATTGACTGAAGCAACATTCATCTACTTTGCAGTTGCATAGCAAAAGCAGTTCGAAGGCTACCTCACTAACTTGAGGCTACGTTTGTAGTTTATAAACTAAACAATAATAACAAACAAATAAACTATTCGTTCCCCAGTGGAGTCGCAATTTTTTTATAGGGAAAACTAGTGTCTTTTCGATTTGCTAGTCCCACTAAGATGGGTAGCTATCTTAGAAATAAATAATCAAAGAAAATTGCAATTTCCTTTATGTATGATAGATAAGAGAGAAGCAAAGGGGACCAACCTGGATCTTCCGCTTGGCTCCTTGCTTGTTTCCTCTCTCCATTGATAGATCTTGCCACTCCTCTCCTACTTGTCCAGCCTTAGAGAATACCTATAGAGACAAAGCAACAAAACACCATCAAAGCATCTCGATCTATAATATCATAAACAATGCAAAATCAGAAATACATTGACCATACAATTGCATTCACAAATAACAAGATTCAAAAATACACGATTATATGGAGGAAAACTCAAATAACATTATTAATAGTAGAAGAGAGGATTACAACCTAGCTATCTGATTCAACATCATCCTCCCAACATCAAAGTCCTCTTCACCTCATGAAAAGCAAGATCAGCCAACAATACAATGTCTCTTCTCAAAGAGAATCCAACAACACTTCTTTACAAATTACAAAATTCACATGAGGGATCCATTTATAGATATTTGCAGAGGTGTGAGTCAGCTCTAGGTTTTTGATTAGTGTCATTCCACTGATAGTTCTTGGTTCCACTTGGAGATTTCGTTGGTTTATCACTCATCCCTGGGCAAATTCTAAGAGGCAAGTGTCATAGAGGAACTTTCTGGAAGATTCCATGAGAATCCACTTAGCAAACTGCTTCAGACATTCGTCCATTCTTGCTCATCGCACCCCTCATAAGGCCTTTTTAGTATGCATCACACCTGGCTAGTGTAGGAGCCAGTATGCATCACACCCTTACCAAGGAGTAGTCAGTATGGTCCAGTTTTGGCAAGTTTTGAGTGGTTTTTCAGGTGGAACTTCTGGGAAATGATGTAATCAGTTGACCATGATCTTTTAGGGTATGGAACAACACTTTTAGGGGTTAAAGAGCCCTTGGTTTATTGACATATTTGATTGGGGTTGCAATGCCCAAATATGTCTATAACATGGAAAAATACTTCAACCAAGTTTGACCCAATGATATACAATGAAAATACATGGATTTATAATCATCATACATGACTATATAAATGAGCTATAACAACCCATACACGGTTGAAACAAGTTATATCAAATAGAACAGCCATGGCTAAAAAGCTCTTAAGACTCTCTCTCATGCATGATGAAGACTCATGACTCTCTCCAAGACATGGACCACCCAACCAATGCACCAATAATGAAAAAAATAGTGATTACAAGGCTGTCAAGAATATACAAAAATATATTTTGATACCTAATAGCTCATACATAGTTGAAATGGACATACCTCTTTGGATACGTATCACCAACCAAAAGATATGAACAACTATACCTATGTCTCTCTCTATCATCATCACTCTCTCAATTATGCATGCATGGGACTTGGACTATTCCACCATCACCCTGATCTAGATTTAAATAGGAATGCAATGAATTATAGAGATAACCATAAATATAGAGATACAACATAAATAGTACTTCATTTCATTAATGTAAAATACTGAAATATGCTTACAAACAGAAATGGAAATAAATTAGCTGGGGCGATGATAGCTTATCTCAAAGGAGAGATGTGGCAGCTACATGCCTCCGAACTATCTTATAATGAGGCTCGAAGGCGTATTTATTGTTGAGAAACAATGCAAAACCCTAAACATCCTAAACCCTAACCCTAGGAGATGAAGCGCCAAACTATGGGCCCCATTTTGGGTAAATTGGTAGATCAACTTCCTAGGGTCGTAACTTTGTCATACGATCTCCATTTGACGTGCATAAAACCTTGTTAGAAATATCTATCTGAGGAATACAACGTCATTTAGGCCCTCAAAATGGCTCTGGATGTTCAAGACCCGAAAAATTGCCAAACATAGTAAATTGTGCTACAAATAAGGAAACTGAAAAAATGAAAGAAACAATGGTGGGGGTCTAAGTGGAATTGGTAGATGGCCACCAATATCCACCTGAATCACACCCATATGAAAAAGAAACCAATTTTATAGGGATGAAAAATAACACAAAAATGTGCTTTACATTTCCTCATGCTAGGGTTGCTCAACGAACTCATATAAGATGTCATGAAAAATACATACTATGGTTGAAGTATCACTCTCCTCTACACATTGCTGAACTAAAGATGCTCTTCTATTCATGGCTGGCACCAAGGCTTTTTTCACAAATTACGAATGTTAACCAAGAACATATATATGGCTAAAATATGTACTCTTTCACTCATGGAAACATATATGAAGCGTCTACAAATGAATGAGTGAAAGAATATGAGAAATAACAAACAATCCTTGAAACCTTCATACGATGCATAATTCCCCCCTGAGTTCATTATAGAGTCCAATAGGTAAGATGGTCCTATGGAACTGAATGTGAATGAGGCTCTTGTTCACAACATGTTGCTTCTTCTACAACTTGTACAAATACCATTTCACCATACTTCAACCATGTGCTCCCCCTAAGGCTATGCAAATCTCATATATTTTTGCAATCATCCATGAATGTGTATCAGGTTATCATGGACTGCAAAGGGGTCTTGCTCTCTACTTAATGTGTTGTTTCTCTTTATTCTTACACATGGTACTAGGTTGCTTCTTCTCTTGGACACTCTCCTCTTTCCTTCTTCTAGGTGTACTCTAAATCATCTTCTCATTCTGTTAGATCTTCCTTGAGGAGTTCAACATAATACAATCTCTAGCCATGTGACCATAATTGTCACACGAACAAAACCTCACATGAATGGGATATGATGTAAGGGGATCAAATATTCTACTAATCCCATCATATCTTTACCTCACTTAAAACGTGCCTCTACTCCATTTGATATATCCATGATCAATAATCTTATGGCTAAACATGAGAAACAAAAACCATTAAATGCATAAGTATACCTGACAATTGATCTCCTTGGTTTCTCATGTTGTTACAAGCTGTGTTGACTAGATCTATTAAATTGTCTAGTATAGTTGGTTTCAAAATTTCCATAATTGTGGTAGGCATAACATTCTACATCATCCACCAAAGGAGAAAAGGGGCTTTGATTCCTTTGAAATTTGACAAATTTGCCACAATTGTTAACCCTTTTCTAGTGGTAGATGATCCTTGAGGTTTTCTTCTTGGTTGATGTTGGATATGCTGCTTCATTTCTCCTTTGCTACTATTGATGTTTTTATTTTTTACTACAGGGATTTTTGGTTATGCATGTTGTTCTTTCCTACATGCGAATAGACTCTCCCTTTTGAAATCCAATACTAGATCTAATCATGGGAGATCTTTGGCTCTCAAGCAAATTGTCCAAGGCCTTTGATGGGACAGGGTCCCCTGGGTCAAATTTTTTTAAATACTATAAGTCTCCGCATTTTGAGGAGCAGAGCATGAATAGTGCAGGTCAAAAAGGAGTCAAGGAATTCTAGGAAGGTCAAAACCCCTTGTGTTTTGATATTGTTTTGAGATCGGCGTATGGTTTGAGGACCATGGCATTTTAATAGAGAAGGATATATAAATGGATGTCTTAGAAAGTTTAAGGTAATGAATCAATCACTCGTTATGGTATGATTTTGGGTCTATGATTGTAGATCCTTCTGTGTTTTGGGTGAAGGTGAAGGCTCCTGCAGCTGAGTGCACGAAGACCTTCGTAAGTTCGTAGCTGAGTGAGTAGGCTCTTGCAGTTGTGTGCGCAGGGTCTTAAAAGGTTGTAAAAGAAGATTTGAAGTAATAGAGAGATATTTGAAGAAAATATATGTCTATTTTTATCCATTCTTTATTTTCTATATTTACACACAACTGAATGATATTTTTCTGTATTTTATCTTAATTACTTCGCGAATATCTCGATCAATTGTTAGATGTTGTTTTATTCCTGATTAGATGGTTACATGAAGTTCATTGCTTCATTCAACTGGAAATCATCTAAGTCTCATGCATAAGGGGTCGTGAAGGTCGGATCTGAAATAAAACTATAGAAAGAGCCTTAAAACACATGGCCATCTCAATGCAGAAGCTTGGTTGTAGCATCCCCGAATACTGTCTTGGATGAGACTACAACCTATGTTATGCGAGTTTTTGATGAAAGGGTTGGTAGTGTAGGGTTTTGTTGGTTAGTGCACCTAACTCTGAACATGGTTCCAAGCCCCTTCAAGCCAACAAATGGTTTTGTGGCTGGGACGAGGATCTATCTGAGGGATGTGTGATGTGGAATAAGTGGATACTGACTAAGAAGGAAATCCAAAAGTGGATAGATTGGAAGTTGCATGAGTTTGCAGGCTAGGAGAATGGGAATTCATTCTTATCAAAAGAAAAGTGGTTACAAAGGTATCTTTACATAGAAGTGCACAAAGCGTTCCCTTGCGAGTTGTATGAGTGGCTATCCAAATTAGTGGATAGCAAACCTAACCATAATCACGATAATACTACTATTGTGTGGACTCCAAAACTCATCAAACACCTTGAGAGATTTGATTATAAGGTTGTAAGGGTTGTTGATTATTGGATTGATAGTATCTTGGGTGGTTTCATCACTGTATTTGTAATAGATACATCTATATCTTACAGTAAAGTCGAACGATGATTCTTGAAGGGCCCAAGAGGGAAGTACATGAAATCGCTAAAAACAAGGATTAAAATGCTTTTATGTGAAAGGAAGGTAATTCCTTTACCTTAATGTTTAAAATGGGTCCAACTAGATATACGCGAAGTTGAAAGTGATTCAAAGTAGATCAAGACAAATTTATCGAAAGTGAATGGAGTCCCTTATTAGGAGAGTCTGAAAGTGAATAAGAGTGAACTAGCCCTAATATGCCTAGAGGCAGGATGAAGACTATAGATCAGGGTACTTCTAGAATTTAACATCAAAACAATCCAGCTCCACCTTTGCCTCCACCTTATACACCTCAACCTCCACCTCACCTCTGCTATTAAGTGTGGAAAATATGATAAAAATACTTGTTTTTAGGGGTCAGGGATCAGAGGATCCTAAACAATTTTGGTTCATCGCAAAAGTCATTTGGAAAGCACAACAGATCAATGATGATGATATCAAGAAAGTGCAGCTGGTTACAGTGCTACAGGCGAGGCACTTACCTAGTATATGAGATACAACACGACTTACGTAGTTGCTTCATTAGCTATTACAAAGGATGCGCTGAATGTGAAATTTACGAAGTTGAAGTCGAAAGCTCAATGTGTGATTGAGATCAAGGATATTAAGAAAAAGCTTATTGAATTTTCATGGGATATAGATAAGTGACTCAAGTGTTTACTAAGTCAGGCTAATCTTCAGATCTCAGTTGAACAACATAGGGACTGGTACATAACTTCGTTATTACACCACATAAGATTATTGTTATCACAATATAATATTGGGTCTTAGGCCGAAGTATTGGAAATCACGATGACGTGAGAAGCTTCACCTATCCAAGATACCAATGTAGGAGTTCAATAGATCCATGCACAACTAGCAAGCCTACACATGGAGTTGCAAGACTTGAAGAAGGGAAAGAAGGTTAAGACAGAGACACACTCTAAAGTTTGGTGCACAAAATGCAAGGCTAAAGGAAATCATAACGACCAATGCCTTGTATTCTAGGACTATATAACCTCGGGAGGTCCTAACCCACTAAAACTAGAGTCTTCTGTTGGATCAAACACTGGTACAAGTACTTGGTGTAGTATTTTCCAAGTTTAAGGAAAACATTCAACCGATAATTTCTTCTTATTACAGAATTTTATACGGCCTTCAAAGAAACTTTTTGTAACTTTTGTAAATCAGTTAGTCATGATGAGAGGAATTGTCAAAGTTATGAACTAATGATGGACAAAACCTTGTATAGGACGCATGTGGAAAACTCCGCGTAGAATGACCAGAGCTCACCTACAGCTCAAGGAGGATTTCAAGGACAGGGAAGAGGAGGAGGAGGAGGAGCTAAAAGAGGTCAGGACCAGATAATTTGCTATAACTGTAGAGAACTAGGACACTTTTTGCATGACTATCAGAATCCAACGCACCCCTCATGTCAGTATTGTGTCAATTTGATCATGTTATAGAAGACTGCCTGATTTTAATAGAAAAGATGCAGGAGAAGAATGCCCAACAACTGACATGGAATATTCAAATGATGAGATCTGAGTCATGCGAAGATGATCCTAGTGTCAACATAGTGACGCGAAGCATTATATCCACTGGCGAAGACAAGGTTGAAGGAAAACAACCAAAATCAGAGTCATGGTTCCGAAAATCTTGTGAGAAGAATGATGGGTTTGATTTACATAAGGAAAAAGAGACATTCATGGAGGAAAGGAAGAATTTTATGAGTCCAGGTGCTTCTACATCTCAAGACCCAATTTTGATCACCTCGCAAAAGGAAAGACCTAAATATATTACTAGAACCTAGGAATTAGATCCCACAGTGTTGAAATCATTTCTGTAGACCTCTGTATGAAGCTACTATGAGGTGAAAAGGTAGTAGAGGGACTGCAAGATCTAACAGATAATTGTGCTAGTAAGGATAAGCGATTACTAGGATAACATGCAGTCAATAAGGTAAACCAAAGCAAGAAAAGAACTAGTAGGGAGATGCGGCTAATTGCGTAGACCAGTGATTTCGAAATGGATTAGGTAATCCTAGACTTGGGCTTTGATTCTAATGTACTGTTGAATCAGACTTTGGAATGTATGGGAAATCCTATGTTGCAATGGTCGCCAATTCAGCTACACATGGGAAATCAGTAGAAGATAATTCTGATGGTGCATCTGCATGGAGTAATCGTAGATATTGAAGGTGCAAGAGGAGTTGCTGATTTCTAAGTTATTGAGATTGTTGATGATAGTAATCCATAACCAGCATTGCTAGGGATTGATTGGGATTTTGACATCAATGAAATTTTCAATAAAGAAGCGAAGCATGGTATTTGATAAGAATGAACTTTGAGTAATTGTCTCATTGGATCCAGCTAAAGGTTTGTGATACACATAACCAAATCATGACTATTATGAAGATGATGACACTGTGCACAACTATAAGTTAACTACAAGGAATGAAGATTGGATCAATCCTACTGCGGATGGAAGGATCATCTGGGAGAAGGACAACTCCTACCAATCAGACTTGGATGAAGAGTTAGAAAATTGGAAGAATCGATTGCATGAGGTCTTTATGTTGCGATGTAATCAACTTATTAAATCCCTATGCATGTATCTACTAAGGTACGTAAATTACCCTATTATGATGGTTTAGGTGATGTCAATATATTTCTTGAAAATTTTTAAATGGATGTACCAGAGGAACATCAGTTCTAGGCCTTAGATCTAGTGTTAAGAGTTGCGCCTGCAAGATGGTGGGGTGCACATAGTGATAATTTTGTTGATTGGAAGGAATATCATCGAATGATACAATTATGATTTGGCTATGAGAACACCTGACTCACTAAAAAATACATGGTGAAGGATGATCCACTTGAACATCTGCCACTGTGGACTAAGGCATGTGGTGAAATACCTCAACCTAAGTGGGTGCATATCTTTCTTCATAACCTAGATGTTATCCCGAATAACTGGTATTTAGAAACAGAGATGCGACATGGGACCACTAACTTGGATTAGAGGAAAGAAAGTTTCTTTCTCACATTCAATTTTGAAGATGGGTTCACATGCATTGATGAAGTGCTTCAAGAGATTAAGGAATCAATCTTCTGAACACCCGTCAAACCTATCATGTGGGTATAGCTTGACTAGGGTACATAGGTGAAAGATGCTTTAGAATGTTATAATGTTACAATGGAAGAGGTTGATGAGGATCTGAGGAATATTAATATCCCTGAATTAGAAGGACAATGTGAAGTTGAGGGACCCAGTGCAAAGATCCCTGATATTTCACAATTGATGCACACAAAGCAGGTGAGCATTGGCTGAAAGGTTGAACCGAAATCCACGAACACTGGTGACTATTGGGATGAAGATATAGTGGATAAGGTAGTTGAATTGCTACAAGAATATCAAGACTTATTTCCAACCAATTTTTCTGAGTTGAAGGGGAAAGTAGGATATTTGGGGGTAATGAAGATCAATTTGAAACCTGATGTGAAGCTCGTTAAGTAGCGGCCATATCGGTTGAACCCGAAATACAAGGAAAAGGTACGAGAGAAACTTGATAAAATGCTCGCATCAAGAATAATCAATCCTATAGAGGAATCTAAGTGGTTCAGTCCCATGGTGGTCGAAGAGAAGAAAACAAAGGGTGATATCAAGATTTGCATAGATCTAAGGAAGCTAAACGATGCATGCGTCCATGATCCATTCCTTACGTCATTTATAGATGAAGTTCTCGATAATGTTGGCAAGTATGAAGATTACTCATTTATAGATGGATTCTTGGGATGCCACTAAATTAAGATCGTGTTGGAGGATAGAAGCAAGAATACTTGCACTACAGAATGGGGGTCATTCTAGCATATAGTTATGCCCTTCCGACTCAAAAATGTCGCCGCAATTTTCTCTAGGGTAGTTATCACGAGATTCAAAGATTTCATTGATAGGGTTTTGGAAGTCTACTTCAATGATTGGACAATGTTCGGGCTGGTCTAGAAGCATGTTTGTAGTCTACACCTGATGTTGGATACCTGCAGCAAGTACCAAATCTCTCTAAACTTGAAGAAATTCATTTTATGTGTATCTTCTGGAATATTGTTAGGCCTTGTTATCTGTAAGTAGGGATTGATGGTAGACCTTGCTAATATTTCTCTCATTATCAATCTGGAGCCCCCCTAGGAACATAAAGAAGCTATGCATGACATTGGGTCATATTGGGTACCATAGAAAGTTTATTAAGGCCTATGCACAGATCATTACACCCATGGAGAAAATTTTAAAGAAGGATGTTACGTTTTGGTGGGATGATGATTGTCAGAAGAGCTTGGATACTTTGAAAGAGAAGATGGTTACGACACATATCGTTGTATTCCCAGATTGGAAGAAGGAATTTCATGTGCATGTGGATGCGCCTTGCATAGTGTTAGGAGTCGTCTTAACACAACCGAGGGCAGGAGATACCGATCACCTGATTTCCTTCACTAGTAGGAAACTATCTAAGGCTGAAAGGAACTACTCAACCATATTGCGTGAAGGTTTGGGCATGGTTTATGCACTATAGAAGTTCAAGCATTATCTACTAGGTGCACACTTTAAGATGTACACAGACCATTCCAATTTGAATTACCTGGTCAATAAGATTGTATAGGGGGCGAATCTATAGATGGTTTCTCCTTTTCCAAGGATATGATTTTGAAGTCATAGTTAAGCCTGAGATCTTGAATGTTGGATCAAACCACCTATCGCAGATTGAAAATGGAGAAGAGCCTACGAATATGGAGGAAGGATTACTTGACACACAACTATTTGTTGTCAGGGTTGCAGATGAGAATTTTGCAGACATCATTCAATTTACATCTATTGTCATAGCTCTTGAAGGTTATACAACATACCAAAAGAAGGAACTAGTTGTCAGGGCTTCTGATTTTTTTGTGATTGTAGGACAATTATATAAGATGGGGTCGGATGAAGTCCTATGCCGATATGTACCTGTATACAAAAGGCATAGTATTCAAGCAAAAGCACATGGTGGTGTTGTTGGAGGACAACATGAAGGTAAGGCTACTGCAAAGAAGATTCTACACGCAAGACTATTGTGGCCAAGAATACATAAAGATTCTGAGGAATACTTGAGTGTGTGCGACGTGTGTCAAAGGACCGAGAGACCATCATGAAGGGATGAACTTCCATTAAATTCACATGTCACATTAGAAGCATTTGATAAGTGGGCGATTTACTTCGTTGGACCTACTCATCGACCAAGGAAAAAGGTGGGAGTGCATTATATTATCACTGTGATAGAGTACTTAACTAGATGGGCCAAGGAATAACCTCTAAAAGATCGTAGCAAGAACACTAATGCAAAGTTCATATTTGAGTTTATTTTGTCAAGGTTTGGATGCCAGAAAATAATGGTGAGTAACACAGGAACACTCTTCATCAATGAGACAATCATAGCCTTAACAAAGGAGTTCCATATGTATCATCAGAAGAGTACGCCATATCACCCGCAGGCAAACGGCACTGTTGAAGCTTTTAACAAGATCTTGGAGAATTCCCTAAAAATCATATGAAATGTTAATAGGAATGATTGGGATGTTCACATACCATCAGTTCTATGGGTCTATAGGACTACCTATAAGAAATTTACTGGGAATACCCCTTTTGGACTAGCATATGGGCAAGAGTCGTAAAGACGATGGAGTACATAGTGCCTAGCCTAAGAATATCAGCAACGATCGAGATGGAAGAACATGATATCGTGGAGGAATGCCTTACACAGTTGCTCGCATTGGAGGAAGACCGCTTTCTAGTTGGCTTTCAATAGAAGGTACAAAAAGCTAGAGAAAAGGCATGGCAGGATCGACACATCGAGAAGTGAACCTTCAAAAATGATGATTAATGTATGACAACAAGTTTACCAAGTTTCCGACGAAGTTTCAGATGCAGTAGTTGGGACCATATATCATTAAGGGCATCTCGGTTGGTGGCGCAGTTCAGCTTGCGAAGCTGAATGGGGAAATATTTTCAAGCAGGATTAATGGGAGTAGGCTAAAGGCTTAAGGGGGTGATACCACCCCTGTGCAATGACTACATGGATGCAAGAAAATCTTAGCACTTCTTGTAGTTGATATAAATCATAGGACTATAAACTACACTACCAAGGATTTTTTTGTTGAAGAAGGAAGGTTGCACGATGTGTTGGAGGAATGCATGAATGGAAGTTGTGACGGGGTATTTGTGCCACAAGGAGGATTGTTATGCAACCTGCCCATTAAATGACCATTCAAACAACTAGAATTGATTTGATGGCTATTTTTCCATTAAAAGGAGTGGGGGAAGTGCATTTAAGACGCAAATCTAGTAGGATATGTCACCAAAATCACATTTATGAGAAATATTTACAAGGGAAGGGATAGTTTGAATTCAAATTGAGTTATAAACATTGCACCCTACTCCACACTTGACCACTTTCTTCTTGAGAATTTGTTATGTGTTGTTGCACTTCAAGAGACGATTGAATTGTTGTATGTCTAGTTGCCTCCATGGTAGGAGAGAAAAAGCAGAAATAGCCATAGCAAGCCCTGATTTTGAAATCACTACGAAAAATACCAACTGAGCACATAAATAAGGGTCGTATGGATAAGAACAAGAAGATTATGGAACTTGAGGATCTAGATGAGGAAGAGTTGACTATGGGGATTGAAAATATCAGTCAAGAGGACACGAAGCCAATTTCTCGGCTGCCACTGTATATGTCCCCAAGGAAACCAATTGCCAAAGTAACTAAGGACCCTGACTCATTGAAATTCAAGGTATTCACACCTTTTGTGCTGGAGAAAGTACCTATTGAAGGAAACTTGTTGGCCCAGGTAGCATTTTTGAAGATGGAGGATTTGGATTTGGGCAATCATGAGAAATTGTTGCAATAAGAACCTAGTAAATACTTGAAATTGGTCTACTATGAGGAGGTAGACATCAGAAGGCTTAAGTCGATGAAAGTGGGAAACCAATATTGAGCATTTAGGGTTTCTCACATTTTAGCTACAACGTTACTAATACCATCTGTGTGAGCCAATTGTTGGCACTCATTCATTATGGTTGCCTCTGGCTCGGAGGGCCCATCCCAATTGATGATATGTTGGTCCACAAAATCACAATGCTACTATATCAGGGTGCGAACCCTGCATATGCTTTTGTAGGGATGTCACAGGAGACAAATCTCATGGATTAGATGAAGAGCAACTTTGAGTTGGTGAAGAAGTTGTGAGGATACGTCATTATCCCTATATGGGATGAAGTTGTGTGGTTTGTTGCATAGATCTTGGCAGGAGAATTGATGAGGAGGTCTCGTGGCAATGAAGTACCAACACGAGTGGTATCATTACATACACAGTGTAGCGAGGGGTTCCAATTCAATTGGGCATAATACCTCTACCAAGAATTCTTGGATGATTTCCATGAAGCCCAGGAGGAAGGGAAAGAATTCCACTATGTGTGGCTACTCTTATTGATCATGCTAATAGCCTAGAGCATGCTAGAGGACTCCCAATTCCTAATTACGGATCAATACTTGTGCAATGCTACAAAATTTTCCTCACCATGGGAAACGAAGGACCATGACCATGTCATCGAAAACAAGATGTTCTAGTTACTATTTGATTCAGAATTGAATATGGTGATTAACCAGAAACCACCATTGTCACCCACCCCATTGAAATAATATCGACACATTCCATATTTTAAGGCTGACTTCCATCATGTATACATTTGCACAAGGTGCAATATGATCAAGAAATGGACAACATTGCTATTTTTGGTCACCGAAGATGATATCACATAGTTGTTAAGTGGCCGACTAACTGGATTCTTCCCACTGATGTTGTCAAAGGTATCATGGGGACTAGTGTTGAAGGTGCAACATCCACTAGTAAACGACCACAAAAGGAAAAGAAGAAGGTGACCATCAATCTAGAGAAAAATATCATGCAAGAGCCACAGGGCGACCACGATGAAGAGCCGCATATTGAAGAACTTGATCAACGTACTAAAGAACCCTTTGTAGACCTGGAGAATGTTGGTTACCTTCTATTCTTAAAAGGCAACAAAAGTTAGGTGTTAGAGGTGCACGCAAGAAGCACAAGTCTTATAAGACTACTGGTGTGGAGGCCATGGTCATCACTAATGGGGACCTTAATGAGATTGGAGACACTTCTTGAACTATGACAGAATAAAATGGGGGCTATATTGAAGATCAGTACTAGTCCATTTTGTCAAAGGTCTAAGCGGACCTCATAGAGTTGCAGATTCAGATAAGCCAGGTTTAAGTGAGCATGGTTCAAGTGATTTGGTCTCAAGCGAGCACGAAGCCAATGACATAAGGTAGCGTGTGGTTGGTCCTCACCTCAAAGCTCTGTGTTGTACCCCTACCTAAAGGATCCTTATATTTGAATGAGGTCACAGAACAGAAGAGTGCCTAACTGCCCAAAGATGTAAGTATTAACCTCACGGTTCTTGCAATATCCACATTGCATGAGCTACACCAGGGTGTAGGAGATAAAATTAAGGTGCGAGAGCAACAGGCTCTCAGGGTGATCAGGGATGCATAAATCACTAGTCAATAGATGTATGAAGAAAAGAACAAAACTCTCCAAGATCGTTACAAGGCAGCTGCGAGAAGGATGCAGCTAGAGCACGCCATTTCATGAGTATGCAGTGAGCTCCCCGAGCTCTTGCTTTAGTCATAGGCCTCTTTTGAAGATAAGGTGCAATAGCTAGTAGATGCGTTCACATAATCAAAGGTGCAAGTGGATAGAGTTTGTTTCAATATACAGCTCAAAATTAATTATCTTTAATTGAAGTTGTAGTCTAACACACCACCAAGGATTAGAGAGTACTGCGAGGATTCCATGAGAACTGACAAGGCAAAGCTCGATGTTATAGTCAGGGAGTGTAGTTGGCTATTTGAACAAGCTCTAGAACTATGGGCTTCAATGCAGGAGGACCCACAGGTGAAGAGGATTGAAGTTTCCATTCGAGATAAGAAACTCCAGTACAATGAAATAAAGGCAACAATGTGTACCCTAGCCCCTGTGCAACAATTTTCCATATTGAAAGAGGGGACATCCCTATAAGGACAAATTAAAAGATGCAGATTATCAATGCACGAATGCAACCATGGGAGGAAGAGGCAGGGAAACTCTCACAAACCATGGAAGGCATGCTTAACAGTATGCAATAGATGCAGGGAACCATCAGTTTAGCAGCAGATGGGCCAACAATGGAAACATTGGTGGAGGAAGTGTGACAGGTAGTTGCTCAATGTATGGAGGCACTTCAACTAGTGAATTCTCTATTCAACAACCTAAAAGAAAATGTCCAGAGCATATCAGCAGAGTGACTCGAGGACGAGTCACATAATTTTGTTGGGGGCCTATTGGGATGGGGTCCTCTGAGTCAAATTCTATTAAAATATTGTAAGTCTCTTCATTTTGAGGAGCAGAGTGCAAATAACACAGGTCAAATAGGAGTCAAGGGGTTTTATGAATGTTAAAACCCCTTATGTTTTGATATTTTTTTCAGATCTGCCCATGGTTTGTGGACCATGATATTGTAATAGAGAAGGATACATAAAGGGATGTCTTATCAATTCTAAGGCAATGAATCAATCACTCGTTATGGTATGATTTTGGGCATGTGATTGTAGACCTTTCTGTGTTTTGGGCGATGGGGAAGGTTCTGCAGCTGAGTGCATGAATACCTTGGTAAGTCCGCAGCAGAGTGCGTGGAGCACTACAGTTGTGTGTGTAGGGTCTAGAAAGGTTGTAAGAGAATATCTAAAGTAATAGAAAGATATTTGAAGAAAATTCGTGTCTATTTTTATGCATTGTTTGTTTTCTGTATTTACTAATAAATGAATGATAATTGTCTATATTTTATCTTAATTACTCCACGAAGGTCTGGATCAAATGTTATACATTTTTTTGTGCCAGATTAGATAGTTACGTGAAGCTTATAACTTTCTTCAACTGGAATTCATCTAAGTATCATGAATAAAGGGTTAAGAAGGTTATATCTGAACTAAAACTATAGAAAGAGCCTTAAGCCACATCACATAGCCTTCTGGATGCAAAAGCTTGGTTCTAACATCCCCCAATACTGCCTCGGGTGACACTATAGCCTGCACTACCTGAGTTGTGATTAAAAGGGCCTGTAGTGTAGGGTTTTGTTGCTTAGCGCAGCTTACTCTTAGCTTGGGTCCAATCCCTCACAAGCGAACAACCTTCATACTCATTTCTTGCTTCAACTGGTTATCCTTTTCTTCAAGGTCCTTTCTCAACTTGACAAATTCACCTTCAGGTTGTTCAACTCTGCCCTCCTTCTCTTTTCACTAACTAGCCATAACATCCTCAATCCTTTAATCTTGTTGAAGTTAGATCTTTAGGATAGGAACCCAATATATTTGCATCAACTTACCATTCTCCCTACATGTAACTATCAATCTACTAACTTCAATGGATAATTTCTCTATCACATTCATAGTTGAGTCATATTCAACTGGAATAAGTATCAATTTATCACATTCATCAACATGAGTGTCTGACTTAGCAAGAATAACATCATATTTTTATGAATCATAACTCAAAAATAATCCATTTAAATTTATACCTTCATATTTTTTGCATCGGAGCACACTTGGTTCTTCCTTTTCTGATCTCTTCCCATAATTTATTCAACCACTTGCACTAGGGGGTGAGACTCTTTTTCTTGAAATTGTTGCTTCTGATGGCCCTTCCTCTTTTTCTTCTTATTACTTTGCTTTTTGGACCTTTTCTCTCCATTATTTTTTCTATCACCTGCAAAAAACACTTATAGTCTATCCCAAATCTCCTTGGAATATTTCACATCTGTTAATTTCTGTAAATCTACATTATGGACATTCTCATAAATAATGCATCTCGCTTGGGAATTATGTTGCATCACTATATGTGAAAGTGGATCCCTGCCACATCCTTAACATACCAACTTCCAAATGTTATATCCACAAGCTAATAATTGATATTTAATGTTTTCATGCCATGCCTTGAAATTTTGGAGTAGTGAAGATAGATACTCCTCGAGGATTCATTCTACAAAAAAAAAGAAATTACGAACACTTGCAAGATCTACTCTCCAATGATTAAGTTAAAACCAATATCCCTTCTATTATACCACTTGTTGGAAGTATGAATAACATTAAGTCACCCACTCTCTCAATATTTCTCACACTTCCAACACTATCATCATTTTAATTTTGATAAGGTCCACTTCGACAGTTTCATGAGATACAATATGATCCAAATATTCCAAATCATGAACTCCAAAGACACATTTGGAGTTATCTACAATAGTTTCTATCACAAAGAAAGTGATTACCTTGCCAAAATCATTAGGTGGATCAAAATACACCATGGAAGTATGTGTTTTACACATTAAAAACCACCTACACCTAAGATAATAGCTTAAGGAAGCATTTTTCCTAAGTTATTTCCATTACTTCCCCCATTTACATGGGAATAATCAGTAAATTCATTAACTTGGGTTATTCTCTTCATTGTATACATTTATATGAAAAAACATAATTATTTTCTCATTTTATTCATTTCCATAGAAATAATTTAATAAATGATTTAATTATTAATTATTTCTATGAATTTTATTTAGTCAAATGGAAATAATCAAATAAATCATTTATTTATTACTTATTTCTAACAATATTATCTAGAGAAATGGAAACAATATAATAAACAATTTTTGTATGAATTGATTTCATTAGTTAACTCAATAAATCATTGCTTTTGACCTTCTCCTATCACCAATATTAATAAAGTACCAAGTCAGCCAAATCTTAATTTGGTCTAACAAATATATTTTAATATTTAACCTCATCAAACCAATTTTAATGTAAATACGAGATGTCATTGTCCTTATTTCACCATGAACCATTTTCATCATCCTCATTATGATTATAAGAGATTTTAGTTTCCACAAATAAGCTCAAACCCTTTTTTATTTTTTCCTTTTTTTTTTTTTTTGATTTTCCTTTGGGGAGAGGGATACTATTATTTGCAAAGCGAATTTCTAATGAAGCCGACAATGAAGGAGGTCTCCAAAAAAATTGTTCAATAGGATATTCTCATATATGACATCTTTCCTTAACAATGCTCATCCATATTTCAGTATTTTGGTGTATCATTATCTTTTTTATATGTTGCATTTTTTTATCTATTTATATATTACTTTTTATTATAATGGTGATAATATCCCCATGCTTTTGAAAACTTAATTAAAAATCTCGGGTACAATTAGTAGATCTCCATATTTCCTTGTTTCGTTGTTCACAACTCATAGTTTAGATATTTTTTTCTAACCGTTGTTGTAGGAAGACACCAATAAAATGATGACTCGAGTGGGGATCTAAACCTTTTAGAGTTTAGTTTTTGTTATATGATATTCCCCCCTTTTCCCATTTAGATTATTTCCCTATATAGTATTTTTTTGGAACAATTTATGTTTTTTTCCTTTACTGTACGATTTTTAGGTCATAGGCCTCGAAATAGCAAGAAATGATCGATCTAGAGAAGACCTTGAAAAATTGCAGTCTTGGGCACCCCTCACACTTTTTAGGCCTTTTAATACATTGGTCAACACAAGTTATAAGCATATACCAACATTTGTTAACGTGTGTTTTGGATGGATTCTTGCATTTGTTATTGCACTTTGATATCAGTATTGTGCACTGGTCAAACTTTCCAAACTTTTCAAATTTTCTCTATTTTTTTCAATTCACTGTGTATTGTAGAGTTTAGGTCTCCCTATTATCAATAGTGTCTCTACAAAATTATATTTTTTCAAATTTCAAATATAAAGAGGTAAACAAAACACCTAAGAGGGATTCTATTACCTTTTCATCAAGTAAAACTTTTGGGGCTAAATTGGGAGTTTGATGTGGTTTGCTGGTAGAAACGATGTTATTTCATTTTCTATGTCTATGCACATTCTTCTTCCTTAGAGTTTGTGAGCCAGGAATATATCCTTTGTATTAGTATTGGTCTCCCCTTTATTTTTTCTTTGGATATTCCTTTGGTGATAGGTCTTTATAGGTCCATTAACAACACATAACCATTATTTATTTGTTCTTACACTCGCAAAATGTTATTATAGGTTAATAGCTCAGATCTCATATAGTTTATTGGTATTTTTCCTTACCCATTTCAACCTACTTTTTTCCCTCTTTATCACGTTATTTTTTCTTTCATGAAATCCTCATGGGTTAGTTACTTAATTTATTAAGAGTCAATGCTTGTTACTATTTATTTACGTCATTTTAAATATAGTTTTCTTAGTAGTTAATTACCTATATCCTTTAATTTCATTGCCAATCACCTTTTTTTTTTTCCAGTTGAAACACACTAAACTTACTCAAACATACACAACACTAAAGTAAATTCTTGGTTCATGACTACTAGTAGGCCAAAATGCCCCATTTTTATCCCCTTCCTATCACAAAACAATAATCATTAACCTATGTTTTTCTACATAAACCTCCTTATTCCTGCACTAATCCAAGAATACTGTCTATCCCTACATAAACTTCATATTTCATGTTTAAGGTTTATTAGGCACTTAATTAATCATTTTAAATAGATTTTGTGCCTTTAAATATTTCTTGTAACTTATATCTACTTTTCTAAAGTATTTGATAAGCTAAAGTATTAATCGTTATGCTAGCTTGATCTAGTGTAGGTAGATTCCTGCACCGCCAACAACTATCTGTTCCGTGATCTCCGTAACAGTTCGATCACTTCACGTGAACATCTTGGTCCACATCATCTAGTTCGGTTGTGGTCATCCAGAGTTGAACTCAAAGCAGAGGAAAATTAGGGATATGGCTGACGATTAGTTTACGACCATGAATAGTTCACACCTTATTATAGCCATCAGTTTAATATTGTAATTTTGGTTGTTATGTCATTTCAGCCAAAAGGCTTGATTTGGAACGAATGTAAATTTTGGCTATGGCCATAGGCCGAAGGGTTGTATAAAATGTAGATTTCAGATAGAAATAAGCTAGCAAGCGATAGTGATAGCAAATCGTTGTAATTTCTCGTTTATTTGTAATTTCGTTGTCACCCTCATTCTGGGCTAGACTCAAGCTCAAATGTATATTTGCTAATCAAAATTAATACAAGAAACTACACCATGATTTTCTCATTTTGCGTTATAATTCTTCATTGATGTGTTGATGAAGAGTTGAAGGTTTTTGTTTCCTAAAATGGGAAATGAGACGGTTGGCTAGGGCCCAGCTAACCCAACTCATTTACCCTCTTACTTTGTTATCTTAAAAGTGTGTTAACTTTATTTATTTACAGAAGCATGCTTTGAATATTGATTTTGTGCTTTCTTATGAATTTTGATTTATTTATTTAAAACAACCAAATGTGAACAGATCCGTTGTGTGAAAATTAAAATAAAATTGCCTCATATAATTTTTTTGCTGGTTTGCTTTCGCTTGGATCATGAAGATGAGATTGTTCCTACACTAGTGCATGTAGGATCTTGCACCCTGGTTCACTAGTTAATTTACAAAAAATGTCTCATTCTTTTCCTTTTACATGATTTAATCCATTCCTGTGAAGAAAGCATTGGTCATCTGAAGAAGACATCTCTAATACTAAAAGTCAAATTCTTAAATATTAAGGATAATTTCAAGAAATAAAAAAGGACATTGTTGCATATCTCAATTTGTATTTGCACTTCACGAATTAAGGGAAAAGACTAGAAGTAATTTGGAATATTACAGTGAACCATTTCGACTTATATTTGTTTACATGTAAAATCCCTTTTGATGGAAGAAAGGTTGCTTTAATTTCGAAGATTTTTTTTATCTTAAGAGTTTATTTCTATTTTTGAGAATCAGTTGAGTAAAGCATTCTTTTCGTGTGCAAGATTATTTCAGATCCTACTCACACTTGCAATTCTTTTTATAGTTATCATGCTCTTTTATTTTCCCAAAAGGAAATTGGAATATCTGGTGTAGGAAGCTCTGTTCTGGTACAAGGACTAGTGTCTTCTTACAGGAACAGAGTGTTCCAAGCCTTGAGGCATAGAGCCCCTACAGGAAAATATAAGTCTTTAGTATAAGTGTAAATTATACTTCTCACATAAGTTCTGTACCTTCACTAGTGCAAGCAGATTGCAAGAGTACAAGAACAACCACTTAGTGTTAGAAGGAAAATCATTTAGAAGGCAGATCTTTTCCAGGGCCCACTTGTTAAACTACCATCACCTATACATAGGATAAACATAGAGTTTCACTTCAGCAATTAATATTGTTTAAAATAGTGTGAAAGTTCCTTTATTTGATTTCTTCACAAATGCATTCTTTTACATTCCAACACTAGAATTACTTTGGTCTTAATTTCCTCTGAGAAATTTTTGTTTAATTCTGCAAAGTTTCAGTTGAGAAGTAGGAATGTAAATAGGAAAAGTTCATACCACTTTTGGCATTACCTGTTCTTCGTGTCTAAGTTTATGAAACCCCTGGGTTGACAATTAAGTGTTGAAGGAGCTTGCTTAAGTGCAATTCCTGCGCACACGATTTTGGCGCCGTTGTTGAGGAGGCAATTTGAATTGGTAATAATTTTATGTTTTTTTGCAATAGGGGTAAGTCTGCTATTATTTTTTCCTGCAGTGTGCTTCTATTTCTTGAAGGAATTTCTAGTTATTTAGTTATTTTGTGAATTGCAACATTTTTTTGGAATTTTGTTTTGTCATTTTTTTTAAATGAATGCCTAAAAGAGGTAGGGGTCCGAAGCCCACTGGGGGCCAAAGAAATACTAATAAATCTGAAAGGAAATCTCATTTTGGGCCTTCTTTTGTAGGTAGAAAGTCCAAACAAACCCAGACTCATCACGCAAGAACAATCTACTTGGGCTTTAGTAGCAGTGGTCTAGGTGTGACACAGCCCACAAAGGGGAAGAAGGGGACTATTGAAACCCATAGTTAGCTTTCTTAGCCTGTTGAAAGGGGTTCGCATGGAGGATAAACAATGCCAGATCAGGAAGACCATGTAGATGAAATAGGTGAGAATAAGGTAAATGAGGAACAATCCACTTTTGGATTCCCAATTGTGGATCCTGATACACAAGCACAAATGAAAAATATTTCACCATCAACTACTCCTCATTTCTATGGTACGGTACATGAAGACCCAAACTCTTTCTTATTTGAGTTTGATATTTTTTGTAGAAGTTATGATTATTCATCCGATGCCCATAAGTTAATGTTTTTTCTCGTAACTCTCAAGGACGCAACACTCTACTAGTTCATGAGACTAGGAGGAAACACTACACCTTCTTGGGAGCAAATGAAGAGAGTGTTCTTGTCAAAATATCAGGAATATTGTAAAACTAGTGATATTCAAGATGAAATCTTTACTATTGTGCAAAATGATGATGAGACTCTAGGGGACTACTTGGAGAGATTCCTGTACATCCTCCAAAGGTCAAAGCACAAATTTGATCTGAGTACCATTAGGACCTTCTTCTTATGTGGGCTTACTGATGATGCTAGGAATAATATAAATCTGTTAGGACAAGGGGATATTGCTCAGAAATATTTTGATCAAACCTGTGACTTGTGTAGGAAATTATCAAGGAACCAATATAGATCTGGTAAAGGAATTTAGAATAGAAATAAGAAAGCCAAATCTACTGATGCTATGATTATTGGATTAGAAAACAAAATTGACAATATGAAAACTAAAATAATGAATATTGTTAGTAACTAAATAGACTCTTTGAATTTTCAGCAAAACCTTGTAGAGGAATAAGTCATTGTCTATATTTTGTCCAAAATGTAGAAAAAAACATATTTTAAGAGAATGTCATCTCGATGTTAAAAGAACTAATAAATGCACAATTTGTATAGATAACCATGCCATGGAAAAATGTCCCTCCATACATAGGTTGAAAGTTGTACTTGAAGGAGGACAACCTAAAGCCGAATCATTGCATGCTATGGGAGTACGAAGAAAATGGCCTCAGGTAAGTGCAGGTATGTCTCATGAACCTTCACTGCATTTTTTTGGTTATAATGCACATCCCTATTCCTATCCTAACACTAGTCACTCTCAACATTGGCAACCTAGGAACCAATATATGGACAACCCTCCAAATATTGGCAAGAAGGGTCGAGAGGGCCAAACCATTCACACCATTCCTATCCTACACCTATGCAATCATACCCACCTACATATTCAACTTACCCAATGCCACAACCATCATTACCTCAGTTGAGTCAACCAATGCCACCATTTCCTTTACCTCCACCATTTCGACCTCCTCAACTACCTGCCCAACCTTTACCCAACCCCAATAACAATACGATACATATGATCCACTCTGTAAACCCGCTTTCCTCATCCATATATCATTCATTTCCAGGTGGAGTCAATGATCTCCAATTGAGATCAGGGAAGATCATAACCTCAAAAAATCAAAAGCAACCTACAATCATTATCAACAAGGAAATTGAGGAGGAAACTTCTCACCATTCTAAAAAATATGTCACCATCCAGCCTATCCCCGTACCTTCTGAGCCTTTTCCATCTTCTTCCAACTAGTCTCCCTATACGGAGAGGTTAGCTGTGAGAAGAATGACCCCATTCTTGACTCTAGTCTGGCCTCTAAGCTTAGAAACCTTTTCATAAAGGTACCTTTACTCCAAGCTATTAAAAAGATCCCCATTTCCACAAAAAATATTAGGGAACTTTGTCTCAAGAACCCAGGAAGGAGAAGATTAGAACCGTAAACTAATGAGCCTCATCATTTGGTAATTATATGGGCCTTAATTTACCTCATAGCTTAGTCAAACCAACTATTCTCACAACTTGTTGCATACTTTTGCTTATATTTTGTTTATGAGATGAGTTAGAGTTGGATGTTTTGCTTTGTGGTCTAATGTGCATTTAATGTAGGATTAAAGGATAAAAGTAAGGAATTTTGGCAAATACCTTGGTCAAAACTCAAATGGGACAAGGGAGAGGAATTGTAGGAGGTAAATTCTCCTCATTTACTACCCCACCATTCGAATTTTCCTCCATCAGCTCGGAGTGCAAACATCCAAATCATGAGGACTAGAAGGCAACCGAGCAAGTGAAAGTCAAATCACCAATTTATCTCGAGTTTGGGAGTCGATACTCCCTAATTTTAAGGAATTCATTGGAGATTCAGATGTATAAGTAAAGAGGCCTATGAGCTCAGTAGGATTCAGATTTTTAGATTGTAAAACTCTACTTTATTTTTGAGTTGCAAGACTTGTGACAGTTTTTGATGTAATCGATGGTTTTGATAATAAGAATGAGTTTTGTTTTGAGCCAACACTGAGTTAACTCAGAGGGCTAAAGCTCTTGGGTTAGGGCCCAACCCTAGTAGCCAAGGCTCCTCTTTATTGTACATGTATGCTAGCACAGATTCATGGTTTAATTGTTCATTTTCTTAAGTAGCCATATTTCCATTACAATAGTGTAGAGTAGATTGGTTGTGTTTTAGCTTGCTTCCATTTGTGACTTCCTTCAATTAGCAAGTTAGCAAGGAGAAAAATATCACCATAAGGTTGTTAGTAGGTGTCTCGGCCTCACCTCCTCCCTCCAAGACCATGACTTGAGGAAGAGACCCTTCAGCAACCCCAAAAACGCAAATTTCTAGTTACCGCATGAGCTTTGGAGTTTGTTGTCTTGATTCAGTACTTGGTTCATTTCATCATAATATTTCTCCATCACTCTCTTTCTGTAGTAATATTTCATGCATATTCTCATTTCCTTCATCACGGAATGCTTAAGTGGAAGCTAATAAATCACTCTTAATCGGATTATACCCGTAGATTTCCTTACTATCCGATCCACAACAAACCTAACCAATCACTGTTAAACTGCGTGTTACATAGACAATGTATTAATTTCAACGTTTGACTTTATGCGCTCCAAATATCTCATCGATCTGCCTCACTTGATCCAATGACTATCGCGTCACCTACTCGCCAAATAGCTTGGCAAATCTTCAACATCGATTTGTCTCGCTTGATCGAATAGCTATCGCGCAATCTCGTGTGGATACTTGCACGACTGATATTAGATCGAGAGCATGTGAGAATTTTTTTTTACCTGTGCTACATGTCACCCACTTAGGCTAATCTCGTAAAATTTAGGAATCCTGTTTATATCTTTGAGAGCGCGCGAAAAACTGCTTACCACCTGCGAAGACTGCTCCATCATTCGGCATGTTTTCCACCCTTCTACTGACACGTGATTGATGTGATACATCCATCTATTCATTTAATCTTTGTGATAAGATCTTTGCTACTCATCTTCTATTAATATTGTTCATTGATGTGATCCATCCATCTATTCACTTAATCTGCATGATAAGATCTCTCCCACTCATCTTTTGTTAATCCTATTTGTTGATCGATCCATCCATCTATTTACTTAATCTCATACGATAAGATCTCTGTTGCTCATCTTCCGTTAGTCCTATTTGTTGATCCAACTGATCCATCGATTCCTATGCACTACTGGCTCATTATGTCTCCCTTCCACTGATTTCGATCTTCGATTTCTCTTCCGCTTGACTCCTTCCTGAACTTTGCTTTGTGTATCATTTAAACGTTACCACTCTTGAGCTTTGATTTGGTTATTCAATCAGACTCCAACATTGTCCGATCATCGCAAACACCAGAAAACCAAAAGAATTGAAAGCAAATTTAGTTTAGTTTCATTGCTTACACATTAGTATGGTTTGATTCTCTTTACTTCTGTAATTTAGATTGCAGCATTAGGTTAGTGTTGATTTAGCAATTCTGCTTAGCATAGTTGTTTAAATGGTTAATTAGGATATGGTGTGATTTAGCATTACGTGTTGTTTTCTTCACTACTATAGTAGAGTAGCTCATTTAGAATATATTTTCTCTTCTTCCACCAAAGAATTAAGCTTCTTCTAACTCTATAGAATTCTAGCTTGGAACCCTTGGGGTCTCTCACCAGGTGAACAGTGACAACAGGAAGGACCTTAACTTTTACTTGTGCATATAGCATTGTCACCTCCAAGTTTATATGAACCCTGGCTTGATAAGTAAAGTTGGTAGCCCAGGAGTTGTAGCATCCTTACTGCAATACTGGTGCTCATCAAAAACCATTCAATTTTTTGGTAGAGCAGCAAAGTTAATGACGTGATGTATGCACATGGAGAAATATACTGACCTCGGAAACCCTATTGTCTCTATTTGGATAGGTGATGTCCTTGTCTCCAATGTACTTATAGATGTGGGGGTTTCCATTAATGTTATGATCAAGAAAACCATGGATCAGCTTGGATTGGTCCATATTCGTTCTACTCCCACTATGCTTGAACTAGCAGATAGATCTAAAATCAAGCTAGAAGTGGTGTTGTATGATGTGGTCTTTTTTTTAGACTCTTGGGAATACCCCACACACTTCATTGTGCTTCAGCCAGAGAATCCTATAGGAGGACATCCCTTAATCTTGGGACGGCCATGGCTTGCTACTGTCGATGCTTATATCAGATGTCATTCTGGGGACATGCATATTTCCCATGGAGATTCTAAGAAGAAGGTCACCTTGTATCCACCCACTAGATCGATTTAGGAGCTTTGAGACACTTTATGGTTAGACTATAATAGTGATGAGGAGAATCATCCTGTTTCCTTGATACATCAGAATGGTGAGTTCTCGCATGAGGAGGAGATTCAAGACTTCCAAAACAATCTAGACACCATGCCCAATTTTAAGTCATTGAGTTAGATTTTTAGTGTATATTTTCAAAGTCATGAATCTCTACCTCCCTCGTCACCATCTCTAGAAACAACTATGTGTACTATTAGCTTGATACCACTCTTGTTGAGATTAGTCCAAGCAAATCCTTGCATATCAGTTTAGACTTGGATTCATCCCAGCAAGAGTAGCTTGTGAATTTTTTGTGAAATCATCTTGATGCCTTTGCATGGGGCTATGAAGATATGAAAGACATCCCTCGTGAAACTTGTACCCACCATATCTATATTTAGGATGGAGCCTGACCTGCCTGACAACCTCAAAGGTGTATGAACCCAACTCTAAGAGATGTTGTAAAGGAAGAATTGCAAAAACTCTTGGATGCTGATTTTATCTATCCTATTTCTAGTAGCCAGTGGGTCTCTCCATTGGTATGAGTCCCAAAAAAAGATAGGAGATGGCACATTTGTATTGACTACAGAGAATTGAACAAAGCCACTCTCAAGGATTACTTCCCCCTTCCTTTCATTGACCATGTACTTGATACCCTTCCTGGTAAGAAGTTCTTTTCTTTTCTAAATGGCTTTAGCGGTTATAACCAGATACAGATTGCACCCTAGGATCAAGACAGAACGACTTTTACATGTCCATGGGGTACATTTGCTTACCGATTTCTTCCCTTTGGGCTATGTAATGCCCCGACTACCTTTCAAAGGGTAGCCTTGGCCATTTTTGCTGACCTTAATTGTGTGGAAATCTATATGTATTATGGATGACTTTTCCATGTTTGGTGATTCATTTTAGGAGGACCTCAAAAATCTAGAAAAAGTGCTTCTTCACTGCCAAGAATCTCATCTTTCTTTGAGTGGCAAAAAATTTAGATTAATGTGCAAGGTGGGAGTGGTTCTTGGAAATCTTATTTATGACAAAGGTATCCAGGTTGACCCTGCAAAAATACAAAATATTTTGAGTCTTCCTGTACCCAAAACTCAAAGGAAAGTGAGAGGTTTTCTATGAAATGTGGGCTATAATAGGAGATTCATTGAGAATTTCTCAAGGATAGCTACCCCCCTTTTCTGACTTTTGGCTAAAGATAATGTGTTTTCTTGGTCCACAGCTTGCCAACAGTCCTTTGAGACATTGAAGGAAAAACTAGTTCAGGCACCAGTTTTGAGAGGACCAAACTGGTCCCTGCCATTTCATATTTCCTTTGATGCCTCAAATACTGTTATTGGCGTGTCTTTAGGAAAAGAAGAAGACAAACAATCTTATGCTATTTATTTCATTAGTAAAAACTTGTCACTCGTTGAACTAAATTATACGGTTACTAAGAAAGAATTTTTAGCTGTAACTTTTTCCATTAATAAATTCAGACATTATATTACAGGATATGAAGTCTTTTTGCATATTGACCATTCCACAATAAGATATTTGATGAATAAACCATTAACTAACAGTAGAGTGACTAGGTGGTTATTATTTTTATAGGAATTTAATATTACCATTATTGATATACCGAGAAAAACTAATGTAGTAGCAGATTATCTTTCAATTTTAAATAACCTTGGTGAAGCAATTCCTATTGATGATGATTTTCCTAACGAACATATTTTTTCTGTGTGGAAAAAATCCCCATGGTTTTCTGACATAGCTAACTATTTAGTCAATGGAAAATTACCACCTCACTTATCCGATTGTGAAAAGTAGAATATCATACAAAAAAACGTTGCATATTCCAGTATTCAAGGAGACCTCGTTTACACTGGAGCAGATCTTATTATCCATAGATGTGTAAGAGAGGAAGAAGTGTTTGATATTTTAAAATATTCCTATGATGAACGTTGCAAAGGTGACTTCACCGATAAGTGGACTACATACAAAGTGTTACGAGCTAGCTATTTTTTGCCCTCCTTGTTTAAGGATGCCAAATAGTATGTCGAGCGATGTGACAACTATCAACGAATTGGTCAACTGAATCAAACCAATGAAATTCCTTTATGTCATTATGTTATTATTGAGCCTTTTGAAAAATGGGCCATTTATTTTGTAGTACCAATAAATCCAACATCGTTAAATAAAATAATATTTTGGTTTGTACATAGTTCGTTACAAAATGGGTAGAAGTTAAAGCTATTTCTTTTGCTACTAAAAGATTTGTTGTTGATTTTCTTTTTACTAAAATCTTTACTAGATTTGGCATGCCTAGAGAAATTGTTTAGGATAATGGACCGCAATTTATTTCTAATATGGTACAGGGTGTGATGGAGAAGTGAAAAATTTGGCACAGGAAATATACACCGTATCACCCGCAAGAAAATGGTCAGGTGGAGTCCACAAACAAGGTGATTGAGTCCATCCTCACAAATATCTTAAATATTCACAGAAAGGATTGGGCTGACAAATTAGAGGAAGCCTTGTGGGCATACAGAACCACTTGGAGGAACAGCACAAGACACACACCATATGCCCTAGTGTACGGGAAACAAGTTCTCCTACCGATAGAATTCCAAATCAAGACTTTTAGGACTGCAGTCCAACTGGGGCTAGATCTCTCTAAAGAAAAACAACATCGTCTTCTACAATTGAATGAGTTAGATGAATTTTGAAGGGATGCTATTCAGTAGAACATCTTGGTTAAAAAACAACACAAGAAGTGGCATGACAAGTCTATTTAGAAGAAGCAATTCCAACCAAGTGATTGGGTACTCCTTTATGATTCTAGATTCAAATATTTTAAAGGGAAATTCCATATATATATATGACAAAAATAAAAAGTATAATTTTTTTTCCTGTAATTACGAAAATCAGTGTATTGACATGATTGTAGAAGGATCAACCTGAAAACCAGCATGCTGGCAGGAAGATTGAAATTTCAATAAAAAGGGAATGTTACTTGATTTTTAGATATGCTGGCTGTCACCAAGAAGAACCGGGTCCAAGGAACCTGTTGGATACCTATACCAATAGGTTTCATATTTCATGATTGGCAACTTCAAATGCCAAATATGCTCTGCTTTGCTGATACAAAGATCCCATATTTCCAAGGAAAGGCAAGGTGTGTATATGCCTTCATGTTTATTAAATTTTGATGGATGGTCCAACAGTCTAATCTGGATCATGCCATGTTTCAATTTTCTGTTGTAGAATAGAGAAATAAGTCTGTCCAAACTATTTAATCTTGGCAGATCAATAGTTAGGCAGAGAAGCTAAGGTTCCCAACTGCTTAATCTGGGGCCTTGGAAGAAATAAGGGTAGTGCTAGATAGGAAATCAAAGGAAAAAGCCAATGGAAAAGAAAAGGCACACAAGGGTTTGGAAGTCCAAGTGCACCCTCCAAGAAGAAACAAAAAATGCTAGGCAAGTAGATGGGTAGGTAGATGGGGTTGCAGAAGTGGTATTCCTTTCAAACTGAATCTTGCTGGTCAATATAAGGAAAACAACACAATGGAGCATGTCTAACTTCCCTTTTTCTTGTTTTACACTCATTACTAACATCCCTACACCAGTTGTGTTTATGAAAGAATTCAAGGTTTTATGTTGATTCTTGTTTCCTTTAAGAGCCACATTTCTTGTGCAAAATTCTTTTCATTTTGATCTACTCCCTAAGCTAAGTGGTTTTCAAATAAACTTAGTGATATCACTCCTCATTCACCTTTTCCATCCATATTAACCCCTAACTCTATTATCTAATTCCCTATGTCACCCTTTCCCTATTATTATAACACCATGGTGTATAAACCCCAAGCATTCTATAAATATCCCCCCACTTGGCATTATAGCCATATGTCCACTACTAGGGTATTATTTGACATCTGGTCAGTTTAAGAACCCAAGCCTCACCTCTCTTCCTCCTTCAAAACTCATTAACCCATTAAAACCTTCATTTGCCTAAGAAACCTTGCAAAAAACCCATTTCACCCCTAACCCGCTCAAATGGAAAAAATACATTGAAAAACCCACTTTTCCGACTTATCCTAAGTTTTGGAGCTATGCGCGACTTTATTAAGAAATACATTGAAAACCATACAAATTCGTCAATATTTCTAAAGGTCCCGCTGGGCACAAATCCCATGAAAAATCATATTTTATTACCCGCCCGACGCCGTATCGTCCGGACAGGTCATTGACCAGTTGACCATCCGATCGAGCGCTTTTCATCTAACGGCTCACATGGATATCGGACCGGCCCCGACGTCCATAAGATAGCGTCCGATATCTGTCGGAGGGTGACGTCAGGCCTTGGCCACGCATCGCCCCCACAGCGTATCGGAGCCCCCTCTGACAACTCCACTTCTGTATCAAAAGCGGTGCGATATCATACCGCCTGCGGTTTCCGGTTTCTGCCAACCCGCCTGCCAACGTCACTGCCAGCATCACTGTTACGTCATCGCCGCGTCTGCGCCCCCGTCTGCCATTGCTCCACCTGTCCGCCACCTCACCATGCCCGTGGACCACTCATAAGCTGCCACGTCACCTGATGACGTCATGCTGACGTCATCCGACCCTGACCCCACCCGATGACGTCATGTTGATGTCATCCGAAAAAGGCGCCAATGTTGCAAAAGTCCATATTTTGGACAAATTTTCGTGTTTTTTGCACTTTTTGCAAAAAACTTCTGTATTGTCTTCTACATGTATTTTACATCCAAACTTGCGCCAACCTGCTGAATTCGACCTCGAGACCTTCGTCGCGCCAACCCACCTGCATTTGTGACCGGGACTGTCAGTGTACCAGGTATTTATCACTGTGAATCCTCTGTGCGCCTGATTTTGTCTACAAATCGCCTAAATTAACTTAAAACATAGAGAAAACAGATAATTGACCGGCAAATTCCCTGTGCCTAGTTCACATTTGAATTTATAAAGACGAAATTCACTAGCTAAGCCTTGTTTACGAAAGCTTTCACAAAAACCTGCATTCTGTTCGTGCAATCGTGAACAGGGAACCCGAAATTACACCTAATTATTGTGAAAGAAGTCTGCTAAACACAAGTATTTTCCCTTTCTTTAGTGTTGTGTGCAGTATTTCAATTGCTACAGATTACGCTTTCGTCCTGTGTTTCTCGAAAAATCACCTCTCCTTCAAAGAAACACTCTTTCTTGTTACTCTGCATAGTAACACTAATTCACCTATCAACAGAGTTTTTAAGTAACTATGGATACACCAGTAGCACCTGTGGCCCTCAATATTTCCCCTTTGAATGCCCCTCAGAGAGAATTGGATTTGCAAGCTTTAGCAGATTTGGATTATCCAATCTCAGAGGAATTTCTAATGAAAAGCAAGTTCCACATAAACCTGCTAAATGAATTAAAGGCCAAACATGAGACTGGAACAGATGTATTGGGCATTTGGGATTCCTTCCTCCCAATCTTCAAGCTTTCTCAGGTCAATCAATTTCCTCACCTAATTCACCTATGTGCTGAAGGTTATGATCCCACTCAGAGAGCTATGCTTGACCCTTCAGCCTTAGTTGTTTTCTATATTACCCCTGAGGCCATCAGAGAGATGCTGCAATTCAAGACTGAGAAGAAATTGGTTCCTTTGTCTTTGTTTGATTTGATAAATCAAGGAGATAAGATGACAGATGCTCAGATCACCAAGTTCAACCAATTATATATAAAATCTAAGATTGTGCAGTACCCTCCCATTTTGCATGTTTACCTCAACCCATTGGGCAAGGACCTTGCAGATATGATCAGTCCCATTCTGGGTTATAGATCAATTGAGTATCCTGATGAAACTGTACTTGTAATGATGCTCATGTTTTCCCCTAGCAAAACTCTAATCTGCTATGACTATGCCACCTACATATCAGACAAAATGCATGAGCAATTGATGAACCTATCAAGGGAAAGGGTGTTCAGATACTCCTCCTACATCTACCACTTAATTTTATACTATCAACATGAGAAATTTTCTTTTGATATGAAAAGAGTGGATGCACAAGGAAATCCAAGGTCAGTAGTGTACTGGACCTCTGTTTTTCACTGCAGAGCCTATTCTCCATACACTTACTGTGAGTTTATAGACCTTTTCATCCACCCAGCCATGTCTCTGTTCCTGAGCTCACCTCCTCCAAGACTAACCGATGAGATGCAGAGGATCCTTCAGCTGTCCAAGGTATACAACATTGGGGATTGGTATTTTTACCAAAATTACACCGTTGTCAGAATATATGGTTGTGAGTTACCCCCATACAGACTGCCCAAATATGTGCCTATGAGGTTGTTTGGCTTTGAATACTTCAGGCAGTTTGGGAATGTCGATGTGAAGAACTTTTCAGGAAAAGGCAAGAAAGCACAGCTGAAGGTAAAAAACCAACTGGGCCACTTTGTTTTAAATAAGAGGGAGGAAGGCTGGCAAGAGGCAGGCAGAATGCTAGAAGGCCTTGGCCTAAAGACCAGTTTCCTCTGGAAACCTTATGACCCCAATCACTTCATAACCTTAAAAAGGGTCAAATATAGGCTGTCCAGTTATGACCATGTAAGGTTACCTCACATAGAACAATATGCAAATCAAACAAAATGGAAGAGAGGCACATTAGAGGAACCTATCACACAAGAAGAACTAAATGAAAGAGCAAGAAGAAATCTCCTTAAGATGGCTGACTTAGAACTTCCTGCACAGGTATTTGCTCTTACAAGCACAGAGGGCGCAGCTGCCTCATCCTCCACAACACATCAGAAGGCAGTCAAAGCTACAAAGCAAGCCTCTAGCAAAGGCAAGGAGAAAGAAATGGAGCTAGAGCAGCCACTTCAGGAAGAACAGGTAAAGAAACAACAGGTACAACAACAATAACAGGTACAGCAGCAAGAAAAGGAGCAGCCAGTGCAAGAAGAGCAAACAGCAGAGGCCCCAATGGTCACTAAACAGCAGCCAGCACAAATGGTGCCTCCTAGGCAAGAAACAAGAGCTGAAGATTCAGTCCTCCAAACCCCTCAAAAGGAGGACATAAGCAGGAAAAGGGATAGAGAGACTCCCCTCACTACATCAACAACTCAAGGGGAGAAGAGGCAAATATTGAATCCTTTCTCAGAGGAAGAAATGCCAATAGGGAAATCTTTGGGCATCGACCCACCTAGCATGGAGGCCTCAGTAAGTTCCTTCCAGCAGGAACAAGAGAGGACAACAGGAGGAGAAGTTAGCTCCTCAAGCCAACAAAGAGGAGGTGAACAGAGCATCAAGCAGCAGTTCAAGGACATAAAGAAGAGGAATGAGCCCATAAGGTTACAATTATATAATCATTCGTTGAAAATGGCTCCCACCAACTAGGAAAGACTTATGTCTGCTTATGATGTCCATGAGGGCAAGATGATTATGAGCCATTTCATGCCAACCGTGCAGCAGCCACAGTCAGCTGTAGATTACATCAGGACCAACCTTGAGGTCCTTGCCAAGGACATCCACCCGATGGATCAGATTGAATTACACAAGCAAACGGGTGAGATGGTATATGCCTCCTTGGCAGATAAAACATTGGTGAACTACAGGCTAGAAAATAGCCTAAACAATACAACTGCACAACTTGAGTTGGAAAGAGCATCCTCTCAAGCAAAGGAAAATAGGATCAAAGATTTGGAGGACATCATAATAGAGCTCGGGCATGATCATAAGGATGTCAAAGCAGTGCAGGAGTTGTTGAAGCTAAGGGATGCAGATATGACAGCTTTAAGGAATATGATCAAGATCACAGAAACTCTTCATCCCCAAACTGAAGAAGTTGCCCAGCTGAGACATGAGAAGGATGCAGTAGCTATGCTGGTGTCACTGTATAAACAGCTCATCCAAACACAAGGAAAGTTTTGGAGGAATCAGAGGCTGCACTTCAGGTAGCATTGCAACAGAAAGAGGCAGGCCAAACTTCCCAGCACCCTACAGAAACAATCAATCTGGAAGAAGCTCCTCAAACCACTGCCCCTCCCATTCAGCAGTCAGAGCAAGCAGCACCCTCTACCTCAGCACCAACAACAAAGCAAGCTCAAAGTCTGGACATGCAGAAGCTCAGGAATGAAATTCAAGTCTTGGAGGCCCAAATGACAGAGCTGATTCAAGCCAAAGAAACTTTGGCTAAGCTCAATGAAAAATATGATAAATCCAAGCAAAACATAGCTGAGAGAGAAAGAGAGGTAAAGACTCTCAAAAGGAGGATAAATGAGCTAGAGAAAGAGCTCACACTTGCAAAAGTAACAGTTGAGCTCAAGAGAGTCCTATGGGCCAATATTCGCCAATCTATCACAGACTAGTGGGAATATATTGAGGCTATTCATGAGCAGATGGGGCTCATTGGAAAAGCACATAGGGAAATTCAAAGAGCAAGGGCATCTCTAGGCAGTATGCCTGAGGCTGCCACCAGAATGATAAATGTACTTAATTACAGAACAAGTTCTCAGTTGGTCAAAATGGGAATTGCCAACAGGACTGAGACCATTTCGATGGTCAAAAGGGTCCTGACAGTAAGAAACCTGGTACAGACCTTAGAAAGAAGAAGCCAGGATATGCAGGCAGACATTAATAAATTCATGGACAAATTCATTGCATTGCAGAACAGAGGTCTTCCTAGCTTAATGGGCACCTCAAGAAGACTTCTTTCCCATGAAAATTATGCCAAGAGGGTCAACACCTTTGCCACAAATGAGATTGCAGAAAATCCCAGCACTTCAGCAGAATCAGGGCCAACATCAGGACAGACTCTCTACAACAGGGTAGAGAGCTTATTTTTTATCATGAATGAAATCAATCATTTATTTGATGTGCCTCCAAATTTCTATAAATATACAGAGGCGGATGAGACCATAGAGGCAATTTTAAGACATCAATTGCCCACACAAGAAGTCTGGAATGGATTGATAAAATTACTGCTAAAATAGAGCCAATAAACAAGTTTTTTTTTATTGAAATATATAAGTTGTCATGCACAGGAAAATTTTGATATAACAGCATGTATGAAGAAAAGAGGCCGAGCCAACTCAGCGAAACTATTCAGCCACCATAGTAGCACTGACAGTCACAGGTGACAAGGTCGAAAAGCTACAGGAGGACAGAGCTGCAAAGACACGTCATTCATTAGTTATAACAAAGCGTTCAACCGACTCAACGACCTCCAAAGGTCGAAATCTTCTGACAGAATTAAAGAGCATTTATGTTGTATTGAAAGCTACAATAACTTCTTATCTACTATTTCTGTACGAGTTGGTGAAGATATTTTATTTCTCAGATGACTCAATGCTTGAGATATTTTGTATGAAACACTTCTATATATTCCCCCTCGCATGAGTTTGCAGGGGTTGGATGTTCTTGATATCTTTTCTAGAATTCTCTTAATGTAAATTTTTAGGGAAGTAATACAAAGGCAGTGGAATTTTCCAAAGCTCTGTGTTGTTTGATGCATTTTGGTGTTTAGCTGAAAGTTACAGGATTCCTGTGTATTTCATGGTGCAATAAGTTTTCCTTACAGCCCTTTGTTATGTGTTTTGTTATCTTTCATATCTCTTTCATGTTTCTGTGCTTTATAGTTAATGGCAAGGAAAAAGAATAGTTCCAGGATTTAATCACAGATTACCCTGAACTCAATCTAAGCTATTATAAGTGTTTTTATTCAGTTATAGTAATAAAGGTGTAATTCTTAATTGCTACCCTTTCACGCTATATCTTTCACAGTGATTATTGTTTCAGGAATTCAAGTTTTGCTCCTGAGGAATATATCTCTTTCTCACACCCCAGCTTAGTGGAAAATTCTTAATTTCTTTTCACTGGTTGTTTACATTTCACCATCATAATTTCATGTTTGTTTTATGAAGTATTTATATGGCCCTGTAATCCCAGCTGCTCAAACTTAAGATTTCAACAACTAGTAGCCACAGACTCCATTGCCCAATGGACTAAACATTATCTGCAGATTTCCACTTTAGGTAGAGAAAGACATCCTTCCAACCAAACATAAACCAAAACCCTTACTTCATAACTAGCCTAAAATCTCCACAGAACAGAGACAAATCTTAAAGAGAGAGCCCTCTATGATTACAGTTGGGCTAGAAGCTGTAATCCAAAGATTGGTTAGTGGTTACCCCGGCCGTATTCCCTTGGGAGTCGAAGGGAACAACCTGGGTGTTAACATAAATGGCGCCTCCACTAGGGACTCCTTTAGGATTTTCTAATTTCTATATAACTCCTAGAGCTACAGTTGAAACCTGAATATCAGTCAGGAAGCCTTCAAAACTGTTTCTGCCTAACACTAACAGCTTTAGGGAAGAGCTGATTCAGTTAACCTTCACACTAGCTTTGAGATATATATAGCCTTTTCAAAATCTTTTCCAGTCCTTGCAGATATAAAATTTTCCTAAAAAACTCAAAAAACTAGTTTTGAAATTGGCTCCCAAGAAGAATCTTCGGTACACTAGGTCAAATCCTGACCCAAATCCACCCCCTGTCTTTGAAAATCCTAACACAATCCATAAATTTGTTAAGAAGCAACAAGGGCCAGATAAGCTTGTTGACTTAAGTCCAGAGATAGTTCACCCCAACCCCATTCCCACTCCAATCAAGGTTCTTTTTCAGTCCAACCCTAGTTCCCCTAGTTCACCATCCACACCCCAAAGTCCCCCTCCCACATCTTCCTCCACTGCACATACTCCTTTGACCAACACTCTAGGTTCTGCTACACCTGTTACCCCTGTGGTACCCATTGTCCCTTTTGTCTCAGTTGCCCTTGTCAATCCCCCAAACCTTGTGAACTTGGCTAACAGATATGCACCTCTGCAATTACCTGCTAATCCTGCAGCTTTACCTCAGGATTACCAAGCCAAAATCTCATATTTTGACTCCACTGGCCCTTACTCTGCTATTCAACATACCAGGAGGATGCAGGATCCACTTTGAGAACTAGAGATAGATGATGAAAGTGTGAGGATGAGAATTTTTGTCCAAAGCCTAACAGGTGATGTCCGAACTTGGTTCAGGTCACTTCCTGTAAATACCATCATAACCCCTGATGAGCTTTACCAAGCCTTTACTAACAGATGGGAGAAAAATAAAGATCCCCTGCAGATACTTGTTGAATATGACACAATCAAGAGAGGTCCACAAGAGACCGTTCTAGAGTATTGTGCTAGATTCAACAATGTATACAGTGCAATACCACAAAACTTAGGACCTCCTCCTGATTTGGCTTTATACAAATTCCCTGATGGATTTGATCCTGACATGGCATATCAGCTGAAGGAAAGAGCACCTAAAACTCTCCAAGATGCCCAAAAGGTTGCTGTCACAGTAGAAGCAAACCTAATTGCTAAAAGAAACAGGGCAAGATTAGAAAAGAGAAACATATACAAAGAAGAACCCTCAGCCTTTGACCAAAAACTTGATGCAATAATTAATGGTATGAAGAGATTGGGTGATAGAGTGGAATCAGTTGAGAGAAAAGCATCATGGGAAGCACCGCAAAACAACCCTAAAAGGAATCCAAACTTTAGGAGAAATCAAAACCCTAACGTTGGCAAGGCTAATTCTGATCCAGAGATAAGACCTCCGTTCCTGGAAAACTATGCTGAAACATCCACTTCAGGTGAGCAAGTGGATGACACCCACATCAACCTAATGGGCCTTAATGATCAGCACCAAGTTTTCCTATGTCAAGAAGATCATAAAGATGATGACATTGAACAATTCCAAACCAATTCAGGTGAGTCTTTTGACTTCAAACAAGGCTATGACATAGTTGTTTATGAAGGTCATAAACAATACAAACTAAGAAGTAGAACTGTAAACATAACACAGCCTGAAAAAACAAAGGACAAGGTGCAGCCTAAAGGAGCCATAGTGACAGAACCAATCAACACAACTGATTCACTTACGAAGGAGATAACTGTTGAAGAAGTTACTGAACAACTTCCTTCAACACAACAGCCTAATCCAAGTAAAAATCCTCAAGAAATGAATGAAAAACACAAGCCCCAAGATCAAGACAAGGATCAAGAAGAAAACTTGCTAAGCAAAGAAACGGTGGTCACCCACAACACTAAGGTTCCATCTGAAAGATGCTTTGACTTGGAAGCTGAAATTGGCAAACTAAAAGTAGTCATCCCTCTGTCAGAACTAGCCAAGCATGACGTTTACAAACAACGGATTAAGAAGTCCCTCCAACTCACTCGAAACAAAGACAATGTGAATGCGTTGGATGACACCCCAGAATTGCTGTTCGGTCCAGAGGTTGATGGAAAAACAGCAGGCACAGGGATCTTACCTTTTTATGTTAGTTTGTATATCCATGATAAGATACTACACAATGCAATGTTTGACTCAGGTGCACCTCATAACCTGATGCCAAAATCAGTCATGGAAAGGCTGAATCTAGACATTACTAGACCATACAAGGACCTATTCTCATTTGATTCCAGCCAAGTTAAGTGTTTAGGCTTGATAAAAGACTTGTGTGTATCCCTTGTCCAATATCCAAATAAAACAATCTTAATGGATGTTGTCGTTGCTGATATTCCACCCAAATATGGAATGTTGTTGTCAAGATCATGGGGGGCTAAACTTCAAGGTTCCCTACAATTAGACATGTCATATGACACAATCACAGTCTTTGGTCAACCCAACAGACTATATAGAGAGTCACTCATGAAATACATGGTCAGCAGTGAAGAAAAGCCTCAAAACTTCCCTATATATGCTGTCCATTCTGATATACATTCATATATTCTCTATAATGATAATTCATGTCTTACAAGTGATGATGAAACCAAGACACTCAAACAAGATCAGGACTTTAATGAACAAGCTGCAACTCCAGAAATAAACCTGATCCAATCAAGTGATAAGACTGTTCTAAAAGACAAACTAAATGAAGAACCAGAACTTCAACTCACAATCCCAGACCACAGAGAAGTTATTAAGTCTCCCCTAGAACAAAAGATCCTATGGTTCCTTGAATTTGATGGGTCAGTCAACAAGTTAGGGGCAGGAGCTGGAGTTTGGATAGACAACAAACAGAACAACCATGTAGAGGGCCGAGCCTATAGACTGAACTTCAGGTGCACTAACAATATGGCTGAATATGAAGCTCTCTTACTAGGCCTCAAGTTAGAAAAATCCCTACAAGCCATAAAAATTTCAATCCTAGGAGACTCAGACCTAGTTATCCAACAAGCAAAGGGCAATTTTGTCACCAATGACAAAAGACTGAGGTCTTATAGGTCTGTTGCTGCTGAATTACTAAATTCCTTCACTGAATTTCAGATTACCAAAATTCCTAGAACCCACAATCTTCATGCTCATAGTCTGGCCACATTTTCAAGTACCTGTAAGCTACCTTTCGAGCCCCACCACTGTTTTACAGCCGAGATAAAACACAGACCATCTGTCCCAAACAATGTCAAGGATTGGAAGGTGCTTGATGATGATACACAAATAAACAATTTCTTGACTTTACAGCAAGAATTTTCAAGTCTAAACATTGACACTGAAAGAGCAAGTCAATCACAAATACCTAAAAGAGCAAGTCAATCACAAATACTTGAAAGAGCAAGTCAATCACAAATACTTGAAAAAGCAAGTCAATCACAAATACAAAGTAAACTGAATAACAAAGCAATACCACCCAAAACAGCTAACCAAATGCTACATCCTACAATCTTCAACGAAGACAACATACAAGAAATCCAACAAATTAGTTGTGAGGAGACAGCTGATGATGAAGCTGAAGTTATACAATTGAAGGACAATTTTCTTCCAACAGGCTTAGCTCCTTTAGAAGACATTTTCGATTCCAATGATGTTCCCAGCAAACCAAAATTGCAGCCCCTCAACACTGCCATAGAAGAGTGTAACATTGGGACTGTTGAACAACCTAAAATCATAAAACTGTCTGCTGCATTACCCCCCGACCAAAAGCCTAAATACATTGACCTTTTTAAAGAGTTCCAAGATGTCTTTGCATGGAGTTATGAGGATTTAAAATCCTATGACACCTCTGTAATACAACACACTATC
>APFE031588301.1:81507-129598 GCA_000404065.3 Pinus taeda
CAGTAATGGAAACAGATTATTGTAGACGATAACATGATTGTGTAGTTTGAGACTGCATGGAGGATTTCAGAACTATAGCCTAGCTAGGTTGCAAGCCATAGCAAGAAGCTAAGGCTGATAATAGTATTATAGTGCTGCAGCATGATGATGCATAGGTAGCATGATGACTATGATTCATACTAGCAGGGGTAGCATATGCACAGGAAACATGATAATGATGATGCATGGGCAACATGAAGCATGAAGATGCATGATGCAACATGATGGTGCTACACGGTAAGGTGCAGCAGATGAACGAAATGGATAGGTGAAGTCGTCACCTACGAGATTCAGTTGAAGTAGAATATCTTCAACTGATCTCATCATTATAGGAAATGATCTATGCTCAGATCCAGATAAGTCAAAGTGTTGACTTCTGTTGTAAATGTATTCTCTCTCTCTCTCTCCTTCTCTGTTGAACTTTGAAGATAAAAGAAGATTTGGTTAAAGGGTTTCCCCACACAATGTGGGGTTTGTCCCTGGCTTGCGCCACATCTTGTGTCCTCTTGTCTTGGCTTGTATTCTGTGATTTATATTTATTTTCTATCTACAGTTTACTTTATGTTGATGAGGAAAAGAAATTAAATAAATTGCTCTAGCATAGAACATACCTAATCTTAACATGGTGTCAGAGATGAGGTGAAGACAATGCCTAAGCAAGAGTGAAATAGCAATCACTGAAGATAGTTGGGACAAGACAGAAGGATCAATGGGTTCCTCATAATTCACCTAGGGTGAAGTTGAAGCAGAGAATGTTATCAGAATGGCACAGCAGAAGTTTCTGATGGCCCATCTAAAGATCACTTCATTTGGAAGTTCAGGTGGAAGGAAAGGCGGATGCCTTATTAAAATAAGTTTGGTCGTTATGTGAAGGAGTGTCTGAATGGCAGAGACACATCTCTTGATGAATATAACAATCATTTCTGGGACATCTTCAATGATCAAAGGATTGACTGGTAATGCAAGTCATCAAGGAAATGGTTGACTCTTCCACGAAATCAACGAACCCCAGAATCTCTTTTATGTACTTGATGGCAAGAAGAAGCTGATGTCCATCTCAGAAATGGAAGTCAAAGGTTACAGGATGGCACTTTTCGATGGAAAGGTACGTGTTTGAAAATAGATCTTTCAAAGATGTTTTTGAGTTCAGGGTTGTATCAAGTTGCAAGAAGTCCATTGGGGACCATGTCCATTGACTAAGCACCAGAGGTCTATGAGCCAAATGGTGACTAGGATGCCTGAATTCAAGAAGGAGCATGAAGGTACATGTCTGAGATGCACCGAAGGGAAATCTTATAAGGGGACCATTCCCATCATGTAGCAAGTCCAGAGGCTTGGAACAACCCGAGGAGTTTGAGACTGATGATACAGGTGGAAGAAAGCCCTCTATGGCTTGAAGCAAAACACCTCGGGAATAGTATGAGAGGATTGATAGCTGTCTAATGTAGCTGAGATTCAGTAGGAGTGAAACTGATCCAAACCATTACTCGAAGGTTGTGGATGATAAAAATCTCGTACTGGCACCTATGTTTGACAGGTGCAGACCTTCTCATTTATAGGAGACATAGGGAGTTTGATTTTGAATGTGGAAAGATAAGCTGCAAGCCTCTGACTACCTCAAGGATCTTAACTTTGAAGAAGTTATATGGTAGTGATGTCGGACTTGATTTGGGAAATGCCTTCGAGTTTCATAAACTCATTTGCATTGATGTTCTTGGAGAACCTCTGTCCAGACATATGTGTTACAGTTAGTATGGTGAGCTCATATTTGGATGAGCCTCACCGGATTGGTGCTAAGAATCTTCTAAGATATCTTCAGGGCACAATCTCCCATGGATTGAGATACACTACCATAAATATGAAACCACATGATTATTCGAATGATGAGTGGGCAGGTAGTGTCGAGGATCACTAGAGCACTTCTCAGTGCTATTTCTCTTTGGAATCTACCTTGATATCCTAGATGAGCAAGAAGCAGAAGCCCATGACTCTGAGCACCACCAAGGCAAAATACAATTGTTTCTTGTATGGCCTTTTGTGAGGCAGTCTGGTTGCTGAAGCTCTTCAGTGAGCTGTTTGTACACATGATGAATACCACTGCGATTCTCTGTGACAGCCAGAGGTGGGATTCAATTATTGAAAAATCCCATATTCAACGATTTCTCTAGCAGGTAGACATCAGATACTGCCTTATTTAGGATATGGTAAGTCGATGAGCAAGAAGGCTCCATCACATTAAGATGATGTACAGGTCGATACAATTTGTCAGAGCTACGTGTGATTTTCCCAACTACTTGGAGTTGTCAATAAACCCTTGTACAAGGGTCCTGCATGTTGCATACATTGAGCTCTGGGAGCTCTGTGGGGCTTACAATTCTATTGGAGCAACATACGACCATAGGGTGACTCACCCTCCCCTGGCGGTGCACACTGGAACAAGATGATTTTCTCTCTTGTGGGACAAGATGATTCGCTCTCTTGTGGAATAGGATGATCCGCTCTTCTGTGTAGCAGGATGATTAGTTCTCCTGTGAGGCTTGGATTGATGTGTTCTCCTGTGTGGACATGATTGATTAATTTATCCTATCAAGGCATCCTACCCATGCAGTCTGGGACTCATGGGAGGTACCTCTCATTTGATCAATGAGCAGGGAAATGATGTTAGGGACCATAGTAGTATTGATGTATGTATCACTGTATCTACCATACTCCCTATGCTAGGATGACCTCAATTGATCTGGGATCAATGATACTGGTATAGGACTAGTGGTAGGAGTTGTACATACTATGACGCTGACTTCGGGTTGGATGAGATTGGTCTGGGATCAATGGTACATACTCTGAGACTGACTTTGTGTTAGTGCATGAATGGTCTGGGACAAATGAGAGTCGTACATACTATGACGCTGACTTTGGGTCAGTTAAGACTGGTCTGGGACCAGTAGTACACTCTTTGATCCTACGATACTGGTCTGGGATCAGTGGTAGGAGTTGTAGATACTATGACACTGACTTCGGGTCAGCTGAGACTACTCTGGGATCAGTGGTACATACTCCGATATTGACTTTGTGTCAGTGCAGGACTGGTCTAGGACTAGTGAGACTCGTACATACTATGACGCTGACTTCGGGTCGATTGAGACTGGTCTGCGACCGGTAGTACACTCTCTGAGCCTACGATACTGGTCTGGGACCAATGGTAGGAGTTGTACCTACTATGACACTGACTTCGGGTTGGTTGAGACTGGTCTGGGACTAGTGGTACATACTGTAAGACTGACTCCGTGTCAGTGCAGTACTGATCTGGGACCAATGAGAGTGGTACACACTATGACGCTGACTTCGGGTCAGTTGAGACTGGTCTGGGACTAGTAGTACGCTCTCTGAGACTATGATACTAGTCTAGGACCAGTGGTAGGAGTGGTACTTACTATGAAGCTGACTTCGGGTCAGTTGAGAATGCTTTGGGACCAGTGGTATGGACTCTAAGACTGTATTCGGGTCAGTGGCAAATGATATGACTCATTCTCGATCAATTCTTCTTCTTCATAGTTCAGCAGAGAAGAGCAGAGCCAGTAGACCTGAGCAGAGTAGAGCAAGGTTAGTAGAGCTGAGCTAAGCAAAGCAGAGCAGAGCCAGGAGAGCTAAGTAGAGCAAAGCAAAGCTAGCAGAGCTGAGTTTAGTAGAGCTGAGCTTAGCAGAGAAGAGCAGAGCCAACAGATCTAAGCAGAGCAGAACAAAGCTAGCAGAGCTGAGCTAAGTTGAGTAGAGTAGAGCCAACAGATCTAGGCAAAGTAGTGAAGGCACTAATGGCAGAAATAGTACAGTTGTACATATGGATCAGTGGATGGAGTTCTCCCTAGTTGAGAGGGAGTGTTAAATCGAAAACTAGGGCCAAACTCCATGTGGGTTAGCTTATTTTTGGCAGCTGATATTTTTATTGTATCCCCCTCGTTGAGATGTGTAGGATTGATCCAAACATCATTCAATTCCGATAAGTGTTTATGGAGATATGAATTTATTTTGTTTATGTAATTATTATCAAGCCGACCAGCACTTATGTAGGCTCTAGAAGCCCAACCGACGTGTCTATTCAACCTCTAGATTTTTAGTATAAATAAGAGAGGATTTGATTTCATTTAGAACACACATTCTCCATGTGAACTCCTCCTCTCCACGTCTTAGGTTTTTGGAGAAGGAGAAGACAAAAAAGAGAATACGTTGGATGCCCTAGCTGCAGTAGAAAGAGCAGCAGTCCATACGCTATAATAAAGGCCATCCACACACTGTAATGGTGACCTTATCCACGTAACCATACGTTGAGATGCACGCAGTAATGAAATATATATACACTTCTCATTGGAAGCTCTAGCTGCAAAATGATGCTCTAATCCTGCGCAGGTCAAGAAGACATATATCTAAATTATGAATCTTCATATGCTGTTCAAGGAGACCAAATACGTTGGAAACCTTATACAGTATACGCTATTCATGGCTATAAATAATATATGCAGTCATGATCTGTTCATGGTTACGCATGTCATAATCCAATGCAGTCATGGATTCCTTGAAATGTATTCATCTACAAACTGAACCCTAACACGCTGATATGCTGTATACGGTGATATATTTATGGTACAATGATGCTATAAACCCTAACACGCATTTGAATGCAGTCAAGTAATGAAGGTTGTACATATGAAGGCAGTGATGTATTTATGAACACAGTCAAGGAAATGAAGAAAGTATACATGGAACACAGTCACATGATGGAATGTTGTCAAGGCAGAAGGAACACGTTGTAATGTGAATGCAATCACATTTATATATATGGAACGTAGCTGCTTTTATATATGGATCATATAACTCTCAGTTAAATATGGAATAGGAACAGAGTTATATATAACTTTCATTCATATATGGAACACAGTGACATTTATATATGGATCACAGTCATATATGAAATTGAAATGCAGTCACATATGGTCTCATACATTGTCCAGAGACTCCTTCCACAGCAATAGACACATATATGCAAGCACGCAGTCAGTCAGGTATATATTCCACGCAACCCATGCATATATATATCTCAGGCAATATATCTATATATATATTATATATTTATATATATATAATATATATATATATATATATATATATATATATATACGCAGTAATGGGAACGGATTACTGTAGACGATAACATGATTGTGTAGTTTGAGACTGCATGGAGGATTTCGGAACTATAGCCTAGCTTCTTTGCTAGGTTGTAAGCCATAACAAGCAGCTAAGGCTGATAACAGTGTTATAGTGTTGTAGCATGATGATGCACAGGCAGCATGATGACTGTGATTCATACTAGTAGGGGCAGCATATGTACAGGCAGCATGATAGCGATGATGCATGGGCAGCATGAAGCATGAAGATGCATGATGCAGAATGATGGTGCTACATAGTAAGGTGCATCAGATGAATGAAATGGATAGGTGAAGTCGTCACCTAGGAGATTTAGTTGAAGCAGAATATCTTCAACTGATCTCATCATTATAGGAAATGATCTATGCTCAGATCCAGATAAGTCAAAGTGTTGACTTCTGTTGCAAATGTATTCTTTCTCTCTCTCTCCTTCTCTACTGAACTTTGAAGATAAAAGAATATTTGATCAAAGGGTTTCCCCACACATTATGGGGTTTGTCCTTAGCTTGCACCACATCTTGTGTCCTACTGTCTTGGCTTGTCTTCTGCGATTTATATTTATGTTCTATCTGCAGTTTATTTTATGCTGATGAGGAAAATAAATTAAATAAATTGCTCTAGCATAGAACATACCTAATCTTAATAGTAACTGTTTTTTTTACCAGGTTTTGAAAGAGCATCGTTGTAAAAAATGATTTTTGAAAGTTACCTTCTAATTTTTGAGAAATTTACTAGAGCCAAGTGCAAAGCTCAGTCATTTTTCTCCTGCTTCGACGACTATATGAGAGTCAAGGCCAAGCCTCGATAGATCGTGTTTTGTTGCGTGGTGTGTTGTATTTCCCATCTTGACATTTTTGTTTTGATTCTTGGTGCGAAGCTTCAACGCTACAATGCCTAAGTTGATTAATTTGTTTTCTGATACCGACAAACTTGAAGGCACAAAATCTTATAAAACATGGCATCGTCTCAATGAAAGTACTCTCATTTACAATGAATTATGGCAAGGCATATGTGATGGAGATATTAAGCCAAATAAACCCAGAGATGCAGTTGCACTAGAAAAATGGGAAGCTAAGAATGCCAAAGCCTTAGCTCTTATTAAATCTTCTATCCATGATGAAATGTATGTCCATATAGAAAATGCTACAGGTGCATGGTCTGTTTTGAAAAATTTTAAAGATCTCTTTGATACTCAGCCTGAATCAAAGAAAGTTGATTTACAATTAAAATTGTTACAACAAAAATTGACTGAAGGAGGTGATGTTCTTGAATATATCTCAAGACTTAAGAATATTAGGCTAGAAATCATTAATGCTACTTTTCTAGCAATAGATGATAGTTTTATGGAAACAATTGTAATTGTTGGAATTCCTTCTTTGTACACTCATTTTTTGGAGACTTTACAATTAACTGGGAAATTAGAGAAACTAAAGTTTGATGAGCTCTGTGAAATGTTGACCCAACATGATAAAACCTTTGGGAAGAAGAAGTAAGTTGGTGAAGATGTTTTTTTTCACAGAGGCCAACACTAGTAAATCATCAGTAGACAGTTCTCCAGGCAGAGGTAGAGGGAATTTCAATCAGAATAAAATACCACATAATGTACAAAGTCGAGGTCGAACCCAAAGCAAAGGAAACAACTTTAATAGAGGCAACAATTTAGGAAGGAGTAATTTTCGAGGTAGAGGAAATAACCAAGGAAGTGGAAATTTTCAAGGACAAGGAAATAATAATTAAGGTAGAGGACAATCTCAACATAGAAGTCAAAGCAGAGGTAGAGGGAAATCTTCAAGAAGAGGAAGATGCTTAAGTCAAATTGTGTGTTGAAGATGTAAAAAAGTTGGCCATTATGCTGAAGATTGTCAAACATCTCTTAATAAAATTCCCATGTTTCAGCAACAGTCATCACAATTTTCAAATGATCAAGATGATGATAACGCAGAATATGTTTTTACTTCCTCACCAGCATCACAATTTTCATCGCATCTTAGAAGTGATTATGAAGATGCTTGGATCTTGGATTCAGGGGCAACTCAACACATGACATGTCAACGTGAGTTTTTTTGGACATTTCAGGATTGCCAACTTAATTCCATTTTTATTGCTGATGATACAAAACATACTCCTTATGGAAAAGGAGCAGTTAAAGTTTTTCTCCTTAGCATTGGGGAAAAAACTGATTTCCAATGTACGGTATGTACCAACTTTTAAGAAAAATTTTCTCTCTTTAGTCACGATTCGACAAGCAGGACATCAGGTGATTATGTAAGATGGTTTAGTCAACATTAATTCAGTCAAACAAAACTTGAAAACTGTCATGATAGGTTATGAAGATGGAAAATTGTTATATATGAAAGGGACAATTATTCCAAGGCATTCTGATTTTGCAAGGGCAGTGAGTACAGGTATTTCACTTGTAAGACTATGGCATGTAAGATATGGACATTTAAATTTTGAAAGTCTTTCTCAATTGCAGAAACAAGGAATGGTTAAAGTACATCCCACTTTCAAAAGGGAAAATGAAAAATGTGAAGGTTGAATTTATGGAAAACAAAGTCAAGAAAGTTTTCCAACAAGTTCATGGCATGAAAACAGGTGGCTACAACTAGTTCATGTGATGATTGTGGACCACTACAAACTTCATTTGGTGGTTGTAAATATTTCTTACTATTCATTGATGATTTCAGCAAAACGACTTGAGTTTAGTTCTTGAAGAACATGTCAGAAGCATTTGATAACTTTAAAATTTTTCGCCAACTTGTTGAAAATGAAGTCAAAGAAAATATAGGTACTCTCAGGACGGATAATGGGGGAGAATTCACTTCAAATTAATTGAAAACTTATTGCAGTGAAAAAGTCATAAGATGACATCTTACTAATGTTTACACTCAACAGCAAAATGGAGTAGTCGAAAGAATGAATCGCACCTTGTTAGGAATGGCGAGATCGATGTTAACTTTCAAGAGGTTGAGTCCAACAAAATGGGCAGAAGCAATACATACAGTTTCCTACTTAAGAAACAGATCTATAACTGCTTCTTTAGACGGAATCACACCTTATGAAGCTTGGTTTGGTTTCAAACCTTGAGTTAAACATCTTAGAGTTTCTGGATCAGTATGTTATGCCTTAGTTCTGATAGAAAAATGAACTAAGCTTGACTCAAGAATTTTAAAATGCACAATGATTGGCTATTCTGATGAGAAGAAAGGGTATCATCTTTTCACCAATGAAAACTTCATTGTGAGCAAGGATGTCATTTTTATGAAACTGAGAGTAAGAGTGCTGAAGAAATTGAAAATCTTCTTCACAAGTTAGAAAGTAAGGGAAGTAAAAGAAATGGAAAAATGAAAAGTCAACCAACTTCACTAAATTGCTATGAACTTGAAATTCCTTCCTCTAAAGATGAGTCATCTAGTCCATCTACATCAACAACATCATCTGGGTCTTCTAGCAGTTCATTCGCATCTGCAAGTAGCAAAAGTTCTTCTGATAATGATTCTCCAGACTCTTCACCTGAATGAAGAACATTAGTTTATAGTAATCCTCTTTACAATAATGGAGACTTTATAGAAGTGCAAAAAAGTGAGCACCAACTACCAAAATGGGTAGTTCAACTTTTGAAAGATGTAAATCCGGATGAGCAGAATAAAACGGGAACCAGAAGGGCACATAGAAGTGAAGGCAATTTTGCCTTGATAGCAAATGATTTTACTGAACCTTCCACATACAAAGAAGCAGTAAAACATAAAGAATGGCAATAGGCTATGGTTAAAAAATATCAAGCAGTAATTCATAACAACACTAGGAAACTTGTTGATTGTCCAACAAATGCTAAACCCATAGGATGAAAATGGGTTTAGAGAATTAAGTATAATCAGAAGGGAGAACTTGAAAAGTATAAAGCACAACCTGTCACAAAATGTTTTGTGCAGCAGGATGGCATTGATTATGAGGAAACTTTTGCTCCTACAACTAAATGGAACACCATCTGATTAACACTTGCATTGGATGCTCAGAAAGGATGGAAAATTCATCAATGGATGTGAAAAGTGCTTTTCTCAATGAGGATATACAGGAGGAAGTGTATATGACCCAACCACCAAGTTTTGAAATTGAAGGACAAGAACATAAAGTCTGCAAATTGATCAAGGCTTTATATGGATTAAAACAAGCTCCCCGAGCTTGGTATGCAAAGATGGATGACTACCTGAAGAAAGTTGGTTTTCAATGAAGTGAATCTGATGATACTTTGTATGTACGACAACAGGGACAATATCTGGCAATTCTTGTTATGTATGTAGATGATTTGATAATTACTAGCAACGTTTCTTTCCGCAATCAAAGTATGCATAGTCTGAGCATGGTCGACCTCCTCCTCCTCTTGTTATACAAAAACCTGTAAACACTGAAGTCGTAGTATAACCACAAATGTCCTCTATTGCATCTATTCCTGAAGGATCACCAAGTCCTTCATATGATCTTGCTTCTAATCCATACTTCATGCATATGTTATCAAATATGATTGCACAAACTCTTCTGTGTCTGCATTCAAATATTGTTCCTCCTAGAATAATTAATATGCAATCAACATTCCAAATTCCACAATTTCCACAACCATCTCTATGTAATCATCCTCATCGTTCTCCTAGCTATTATTAGCAAACTCCTAGTCTTCCAAAACCCCATGAAAAAGAAGAACAGGATAAAGACATAAGGAGAATAAACATGATTCGTTTTGTTCCAAGTTATGGAAATCAAACATAGGAATATACAAAGTGTACTCCTTTTCCAGCTCATGTAGAAATTTTGCTTCAATCAGTAGGAAAATCTGCTACAAAAGGCTTAGGATATCGAGAAGAAATCCCGAGCTACAGATTGGATCCTAGGAATAAGATTCCTAGTAAAGTATAGCTTCCTTATGATGAAGAAATCATTCAATTTCTTAAGATATACAAAATAATAAGTCTTTATGATCCCTCAAATGAATGGTATAAGAAAATGTTTAACTGGGATCTGTATACTCATCAGCAAGAGTATAGATACTGTGAAGAAATGAAAACCTATTCAAAGAAAGATAGGTCAATAGTCAACAAAGTCAACAATAAAAATTGTAAAGCTTGGATGGAACAGAATAACCAATGGATTTCTTTTTATGAATTTTATTATCCAAGTACAAATGAAGTAGAAATGACTTTGGTCAAAAAGTTCAAGAATCTATCTTGTGAACATATAAAAACAAAGACTAAGGAAAATCCAGTTGAAATTCCTCGACCTCTTATCATCCCTCACATAGATGATAAATATAAAAATGTGTTGCAAAAATCAAATGTTTCGAAACATTTACAGGCTGTTAAGATGAAAGGGAAGCTTTTGTTAGAACACATCTGCCAAACCCTTAGAGTGAATATGATGCAAGGGTAATCTTGGAAGACAAAAGTGCCACAACACAAATGGGAATTAATAAATGGAACTACTCTTAGCACTGAGATAACAATTCCTCCTTGGAAAAATCTTGTTATCAGACAAGATGATAAGATTTTTAAGTTACTTCCACATCAATCCGACCAGTCTCATCTTTCAGACAGGGAATCAGTTGCAACAACAAACTGGACAAATCTTGCTCTAGATAGTTTGATTAAACATCTAGGAAGAAATCATTAATATGTAGCCACAGAAAATAAAATGCTCAAAGAAATAGTTGATAAAATTCTTCAAAAGGTAGATTTTACCAGAGATCAAGTACTAGATGGAATAAAAACTCTTGGATAAAATGATTTGCATATTGCTAAAACTATTGATGTTTTAGAAAAAGGGATTAATGATAATTCCAAATGGATTGGCAAAGTACATTCAATAGCAAATAAGAATCAGGATATGATGACAACCTTAAAAACGTCACTTCAAATAGTAAAGAAACAAGTTTGGGTTGTCTCTACCTCTATTGAAAGTCTGAAAAACAAAAACACTCTTGATCCTACTTTTAAAGCTACTACTTATTTCTCAGATCCTCAAGATCACTTTCCTTTCCATGTTGTTCCTACTACTCTTCAATCAAAAATGAAGAATCCTGGTGATATCATTTTTCCTAAACCAGAAACTACCTTTGTTTATGCTCCTATTGCTAATCCTAGCATGTTTTCTAGTCCAAACTCTTCAAGCCCTAGAGATAAAATGATAGTTTCTGAGTGGTTGAAATTAGTAGATGATCTTGATAAGCCTTCTAGTTCTGATACAATACTAAACAAATTTGAAGCAATGCCCTCTGCTCCTCCTACTCTAGAACATTTAGAGTTTCTTGTGAATAATTTTTCTCGTCCTGATAAAAAAACATTTCAGATAGCAAAAGACATTCCTGATCTGATTTCTTTTTCTGATGAAGAAGAACCCAAAGATACAACTGTACATAAAGTTACTGATAGAAGTTCTTGGAATTCTTCGTGGTCACCTACTCCTGATAAAAGAGATGTCTGAAATCATAATATCACAAAGATTGGTCTACTTCTTCCACATATTCATGGAATATTGACAATTGTTCTGAAGGAGAAATATTGTCTACATTAAGTTCCATGTTGTTTTGCTACCGCACATATTTAGCAGATGACATTTCTCCAATAAATGCAACCAGGAAAATCATCAGTGGATTTGAAGGACTACTTGATTCTTAGCTTAAAGCAGAAACTCATTATGATCCTGTCCTCATTCCTTCTTGGGAAACATCTATGGTAATGAACCCAGATAATACAACATATATGGATCCATAGACTTCATTACTTATGAATAACATGATTGGTTTCCTAATGCATGGCATTTTTGTTAATTTTTGTGGTTATCCTCAGATCAATAATGAACTTGCTGCAGTCACACTTACATCCATGAAGCTTACTAATATGAAGCATTTTGATGAATATTTTATGTAATATCTCCATCGTCTGCATGCTCTTTCTTCTGACATGATTCTAGATCCCACATGGTAAGAAATCTTCATTGCTTCTTTACCAAATTGGGTAACAACTGCCATTTTGAATAAGCTTCCTCAAAATATTGGTGCCTATAAATTTGGTGTTATAAGACAAGCTATTAAAGCTGTCATTGTTGAACTCTACTCTCAGATGAAAGTTGCTCGAGCTGCCACCAACTCCACTAAACCACATGGCTATCAACAACTATGTAAACCATGGAATTTACATGGCTTTAAAAGTTTAGGGGGATATAATTGTCGTCGCTCTAAAAATAAAGCTTACTCTAACCAAACTTTTAGATCCGCAAAAAACAAAAAAATCATTCATAGAAGGCCTCCCATAAAATACAAAAAAACATGCCATTTTCATCAAAGGCCAAAACAGAAGCAAATATTTTTCTTCCATTGCAATGAAAAAGGACATATTGCTCCAAATTGTCCAAAATTGAAAAAAGATAAACAACAATCTGGGAAGAAGAAAGAATTTAGCTATAAAATTAAATCCGGCAAGGTAAATGTTATTGATCTCCCTTCTAGCTATGAAGAATTAACAGATTCAAAAAATTATTATGATCTAAATGACCAGATACATGTTGTTTATGAGGAAGAAGATTATGAAGTTGAATATTGCAAAGATCCACACTGTAATGAATGTTTTCAAGAACTCTGTGAATGCAGTGATCCTGACATTTGCAAATGTAATGCAGTGAGGATGTTCAGGCCACTATCAAATGAAACCTTAGATCATGATGAGCTTTCTAGAAATTATTTTACACAAATGGTTAATGTTGATGATCCAAAACTCAAAGAAATGTATAAATGATTGCTGATGACCCATATTCAATAATCCAAGTCACAGCAATATCAAGAATAGCAAAAGTCACAGATAAATCATCAATATAGCTATATTCCTTCTGCAGCCTTATTTTTAGTTGATGATCTAACAAGACAATTCAACTAACAAATAATCGAAGATGATCTTCCTCAAATACTTCCTGCAATTAGTCAAGCTATCAAAGATCTTAGAAAATAAGTCAGAGAGAATAGAAGGCTATGCATTGAAGCACATTAGGGGCACAATATACATTCTTTACATGCACAACCCACAAAAGGAGAATCTTCACATATAGGATAGAAAGAACTAGAAAGACAACTTGATCCATATCATGATCCAATGAAAGGGATTTTCAAATCTGAAGACTTTGAAATTCCAGATGAAGAATTTGAAGATCCTAGATCTGGATTAGGAATGAATGAAATGAATGCAGATCTAATGTACTGTGTAAAAATGAAAATCAGAATTGGTTCTTGCATAGAATGGTGGAAGGTTCTAATTGATACAAGTTCAAGATTGAACATAGTAAGCGACACTATAATTTCCTATCCTCAAAGACAAAAGACAAAGTGTTCAGGAGTTGTCACTGCAAGTGGAGAAATAAAGCCAATGGAAGAAGCTATAACATATGTCTTTGTTTCTCAATCTGAAGGAATTCAAGTTCATGCTCCATTAGTCACAGGGCTTGATTGTGCTATGTACTTAGGAACTCCTTTCCTGAGCAATTTTAGAAGACATGGAACCACTTATGATGAAAAATCACAGAAATGGGGATATTTTCTTCTCTTCAAAGGTATAGATTATTTATGTCCTTTTATTCATTCCAATTCTCCTAATAAATTGAGCAGAATTGACAGGTTATATAATACCTTGGGAAAGATGGAGAAGAAGAAATAAATGCTCAAGATTGATGAAAATCTACTAAAAGGAAAATTTTGAAAAAGAAATAAGTGAGATCTCTCAGAACTAAATCTTTGTTGTTTTGAAGATCCAAATGCCTTTTGGCATATTCATAAACATGAAGTAGAATTGCCTTTGAAAAAGGAATTTCATAGAAAGCTTAGAAGATCAAAGGCAATACCGACGAATTCTGAACAACTTAGGTATTATAAAGAAGGAATAAAATCCGTACTGCAAAAAGGTTTGATCAGGAAGTCTCATAGCCCTATTGCTTGTTTTGGATTTTATGTCAACAAACATTCAGAGATTATCAGAGGAAAACCAATATTGGTAGTAAACTACAAGCCTCTGAATAATATTATTGATTATGATGCTCATCCCTTGCCAAAGCCCTCACTTCTTTTGTCTCAGATATCAGAGTCAAAAATATTTTCCAAGCTTGATTTAAAGTCTGGTTTCTAGCAAGTAGGGATAAAAGAAGAAGATAAGTGGAAAACAACATTTTCAGTACCAGAAGGACATTTTGAATGGATTGCCCTTTGGACTAGTAAATGCTCCATCCGCCTTCTAGAGGATTATGGATGAAACTTTTGATGGTATGGATGATTTCTTGAAGAAAAATATTGATGATGTTCTAATTCATTCTGCAGATATTCCCTCTCATATAAAGCATCTTAATATATTCTACAAGAGAGTCAAAGAAAATGATATAGTTTTATCATATTCAAAAGTGAAGTTATTTCAGACTATGGAAGGTTTCTTGGGATATGTGATTCAATATTGATCATATTACATTATGCAATATAGTCTTTATTTCATAGCTAAATTTCCAGACAGAATCATTGATAAAACTCAACTACAAAGTTTCTTGGGTAGTTTGAATTACATCTCTAAATTTGTCAGATATTGTGCCCAAGATAGAGTCTTATTGAATAAAAGATTGCAAAAATATCCAATTCCATACAGAGAGGATTTAACAAAGGCAGTCAGAAGAATTAAAGGAAAAATTAGGAATATTTCTCCTTTAAGCATAATCAATGAAGAATGACTGAAAACCATCATTACAGATGCCAGTTATATCGGATGGCATGCAATTTTCTGCCAACATGATCCTAATAAAAAGAAAATGGAATATGAAATTTTCCAGTATGCCTCTGGAATCTGGTCAACTACACACAAAAATTGGTCTAGCCTAAAGAAAGAACTTAGAGCTGTCTACCTTGACATTGCCAAATTCAAAGATTTTGTGATCTATAAACACTTTACAGTCAAAATAGATTGCCAAGCCCTTAAGTTTTCTATCCATAAATGTGATTTTGAGGATACAGCAATGGTTAGATGGATAATGACATTGGCCCAGTATCGTTTTGACGTAGAGTTCATTTCTGGACTTAAGAATTCCTTCGTAGATCTTCTTAGCCAGGAATTTTTATAGAGAAGTGATGTAAATAATATTAGATGTAACATCATAAGAAGATTAGGAAATGAGATTCACATTCAATGTGTTGATGGTTCTCACACTTTGAGTCTATAGAAACCTCTACTTGATTATCAAGCAGATTGGTTTCCAATGAAGAAATCAAATATCGGCATGGAACTAGAAATCATTATTTCTCATGGGATGATCAAATGCAAAGAAATGATGAAGCTTTTGAAGCTTTAAGATTTCTTCAAGATTTGAGAAATCTTGACTTCACATTACATAGAGATGTAGATGAAAATCTAATCTGTTGTGAAATCTACATTGATCGCTTCCTATTGCCACCCAACCTTCAGAACTCTGAAAATCATGAATTCCAAAAGAAAGCCTGGTATACAGGTATGTGTTTTGAAAATAAAACTAACTTGTTTTTCTATAATATGTAGTTTTCTTTTAGACATCATGGGATGAAAATTACACAAATCGAAGAACAAGACCTCACACCTGAATGGTTTAAAGAATGGTGGAACATTTATGGTACCAGTCCTCTATGTTTTTACCCATTCTCTCTCTCGTTATTACAACTTCCTGGATTTACAGAACCACGGGCACATCAATCAGGAATTTTATACAAAATGATTTTGGATATCAGCAATATCACCAATTATCACATGCTTGCAGCACTCTGCGCCAATGGATCCTTTCATTGGTTTTTTACACGAAATCTTTTCTTCAGAACATTTAGGGGAAATATGAGTGGCTCTTCTGATGACTATGAGTCATTTCATGCCATGAGAGATCCAGATTTAAATCCTTTTGGCCCACCACTTTTTGAGGATGAAGTACCAGAATTCACTGTGTGTGCGTTGTAGTTGGTATCAGAGGCTTGGTTATGGATAATTTTTCTCCAGCATGCAGTTCTCTTCACATGACTATGATTCATTTCATGCCATGACAAATCCAGATTTAAATCCTTTTCGTCCACTACTTTTTCAGGACAAAGTACCAAAATATTATGAAGTACAAATTTGGGAATGTGAGGAAGAAATTTACTCACAATATTTTAATGATGTTCTCTGAACCTAGTCAAGGAGTGATTATTAAAATACTGTGAGTAAATTTCTTCCTCACATTCCCAAATTGGTACTTCAGCATATTTGGTACTTCGTCCTGAAAAAGTAGTGGGCCAAAAGGATTTAAATCTGGATCTATCATGGCATGAAATGACTCATAGTCATGTGAAGAGCCATTCATATTTCCCCTGAATCTTCTGAAGAAAATATTTCGTGTAATAAACCAATGCAAGGATCCATTGGCGTGGAATGTTGCAAGCATGTGATAATTGGTGATATTACTAATATCCAAAATCCTTTTGTATAAAATTCCTGATTGATGTGCCTGTGGTTCTATAAATCCAGGAAGTTGTAATAACCAAAGAGAGAATGGGTAAAAACATAGAGGGCTTGTACCATAAATGTTCCACCATTCTTTAAACCATTTAGGTGTGTGGTCTTGTTCTTCAATTTGTGTAACTTGCATCCCATGATATTGAAAAGAAAACTGCACATTATAGAAAAACGAGTTAGTCTTTTCAAAACACATACCTGTATACTAGGCTTTCTCTTGGCATTCATTATTTTCATAGTTCTGAATGTTGGGTGGCAATAGGAAGCGATCAATGTAGATTTCACAGTAGATTAGATTTTCATCTGCATCTATGTGTAATATGAAATCAAGATTTCCCAAATCTTGAAGAAACTTTAAAGCTTCAAAAGCTTCATCATTTCTTAGCATTTGATCATCCCATGAGAAATAATGCTGTCCAGTTGCATGCCGATATTTGATTTCTTTCACTGGAAACCAGTCTGATTGATAATCAAGTAGAGGATTCTACAAACTCAAAGTGTGAGAACCATCAGCACATTCAATGTGAATCTCATTTTCTAATCTTCTTATGACATTACATCTGAGATTATTTACATCATTTCTCTGTAAAAAATTCTGGCTGAGAAGATCTGCAAAGGAATTCTTAACTCCAAAAATGAATTCTACATCAAAACGATATTGGGCCAATGTCATTATCCATTTAATCATTGTTGCATCTTCAAAGTCACATTTATGGATAGCAAACTTAAGGGCTTGGCAATTTGTTTTGACTATAAAATGTTTATAGATCATAAAATCTTTGAATTTGGTAATGCCAAGGTAGACAGATCTAAGTTCTATCTTTAGGCTGGACCAATTTTTTTGTGTAGTTGACCAGATTCCAAAGGCACGCTGGTAAATTTCATATTCCATTTTCTATTTATTAGGATCATGTTGGTAGAGAATTGCACCCCATCCGATATCACTGGCATCTTTAATGATGGTTTTCGGCTATTCTACATTGATTGTGCTTAAAGGAGAAATATTCCTAATTTTTCCTTTAATTCTTCTGACTGCCTCTGTTAAATCCTCTGTCCATGGAATTGAATCTTTTTGCAATCTTTTATTCAATTAGAATCTATCTTGGGCATAATGTCTGACAAATTTGGAGATGTAATTCACACTACCCAATAATCTTTGTACTTGAGTTTTATTAGTGATTTTGTCTGGAAATTTATCTATGAAATCAAGACTATGTTGCATAATGTAATATGATCCATATTGAATCACATATCCCAGGAAATATGTCATAGTATGAAATAGCTTCGTTTTTTAATCTAATAAAACTATACCTTTTTCTTTGACTCTCTTGTAGAATATATTAAGATGCTGTATATGAGGGAATATCTGTAGAATGAAATAGAACATCATCAATATATTTCTTCAGGAAATCATCCATACCTCAAAATTTCCATCCATAATCCTCTAGAAGGCAGATGGAGCATTTACTAGTCCAAAGGGCATAACATTCTATTCAAAATGTCCTTATGGTACTGAAAAAGCTGTTTTCCACTTATCTTCTTCTTTTATCCCTACTTGCTAGAAACCAGACTTTAAATCAAACGTGGAAAAGATTTTTTACTGTGATATCTGAGACAAAAGCACTGAGGGCTTTGGCAAGGGATAAGCATCATAATCAAGAATATTATTCAGAGGCTTGTATTTTACTACCAATCTTGGTTTTCCTCTGATAATCTCTAAATGTTTGCTGACATAAAATCCAAAACAGGCAATAGGGCTACGAGACTTCCTAATAAAACCTTTTTGTAGTAAGGATTTTATTTCTTCTTTACAATACCTGAGTTGTTCAGAATTCATTGGTATTGCCTTTGATCTTCTAAGCTTTCCATGAAATTCTACTTCATGTTTATGAATATGAAAAAGGCATTTGGATCTACAGAACAACAATATTTGACATTCTGAGAGATCTCACTTATTTCTTTTTCAAATTTGCCTTTCAGAAGATTTTCATCAATATTGAGCACTTCTTTCTTCTTCTGCATCTTTTCCAAGGTATTTTTTGTAACCTATCAATTCTTCTCAATCTATTAGGAGAATTGGAATGAATAAAATAGTAGAAATAATATATACCTTTGAAGAGAAGAAAATATCCCCATTTCTGTGATTTTTCATCATAAGTGCTTCCATGTCTTCTAAAATTGCTCAAGAAAGGAGTTCCTATGTACATAGCACAATCAAGCCTTGTGACTAATGGAGCATGAACATGAATTCCTTTAGATTGAGGAATGAAGACATCTATTATAGCTTCTTCCATTGTCTTGATTTCTCCACTTGCAGTGACAACTCCTGGACACTTTGTCTTTTGTCTTTGAGGATAGGGAATTACAGTGCTATTTACTATGTTCAATCTTGAACCTGTATCAATTAGAACCTTCCACCATTCTATGGAACAACCAATTCTGATTTCCATTTTTACACAGTGCATTACATCTGTGTTCATTGCATTCATTCCTAAACCAGATCTAGGATCTTCAAATTCTTCATCTGGAATTTCAAAGTCTTCAGATTTGAAAATCCCTTTCATTGGATCATGATATGGATTAGGCTGTCTTTCTATCTCTTTCTATTCTATCTGTAAAGATTCTGCTTTTGTGGGTTGTGCATGTAAAGAATGTATATTGTGCCCCTGATGTGCTTCAATGCATAGCCTTCTATTCTCTTTGACTTCTTTTCGGAGATCTTTGAAAGCTTGGCTAATTGCAGGAAGTGTTTGAGGAAGATCATCTTCAATTGTTTGTTGTCTGAATTGTCTTGTTATACCATCAATTAAAAATAAGGTTGTAGAAGGAATATAGCTATGTTGATGATTTATCTGTGACTTTTGCTGTTCTTGATATTGCTGTGACTTGGACTGTTGAAGATGGGTCATCAACAATCCTTTATACATTTCTTTGAGTTTTGGATCATCAGCATTAACCATTTGTGTAAAATAATTTCTATAAGGCTCATCATGATCTAAGCTTTCATTTGATAGTGGTCTAAACATCCTGACTGCATTACATTCACAAATGTCAGGATCAATGCATTCATAGAGTTCTTGAAAACATTCATTACAATGTGGATCTTTTCAATATTCAACTTTAGAATCTTCTTCTTCATAAACAACATATATCTGGTCATTTAGATCATAATAATTTTCTGAATATGTTAATTCTTCATAGCTAGAAGGGAGATCAACAATATTTACCTTGGCATATTTACTTTTATAGCTAGATTCTTTCTTCTTCCTAGATTTTTGTTTGTCTTTTTTCAGTTTTGGACAATTTGGATAAATATGTCCATTTTCATTGCAATGGAAGCAAAATATTTGCTTATGTTTTGTCCTTCGATGAAACTGGCGTGTTTTTTTGTATTCTCTCCGGGGCCTTCTATGAAAGATTTTTTTTGTTTTCTGTGGATCTAAAAGTTTGCTTAGAGTAAGCTTTCTTTTTAGAGTGATGACAATCATATCCCCCTAAAATTTTAGAGCCATGTAAATGCCATTGTTTACATAGTTGTTGATAGCCATGTGGTTTAGTGGAGCTGGTGGCAGGTTGAGCAACTTTCATCTGAGAGCAAAGTTCAACAATGATAGCTTTAATAGCTTGTCTTATAACACCAAATTTATAGGCACCAATATTTCCAAGAAGCTTATTCAAAATGGCAGTTGTTACCCAATTTGGTAAAGAAGCAAAGAAGATTTCTTTCCATTTGGGATCTAGAATCATGTCAGAAGAAAGAGTATGCAGATGATGGAGATATTCCATAAAATATCATCAAAATGTTGCATATTAGTAAGCTTCATGGATGTAAGTGTGACTGTAGCAAGTTGATATTTGATCTGAAGATAACCACAAAAATTGACAAGAATGCCATGCATTAGGCAACCAATCATGTTATTCACAGGTAATGAAGTCTATGGATCCATTTATCTAGTATTATCTGGGTTCATTACCACAGATGTTTCCCAAGAAGGAATGAGGACAGGATCATAATGAATTTATACTTTAAGCCAAGAATCAAGGAGTCCTTCGAATACACTGATGATTTTCCTGGTCGCATTTATTGGAGAAATGTCATCTACTAAATATGTGCAGTAGCAAACCAACATGGAACTCAATGTGGACAGTATTTATGCTTCAGAACAATTGTCAATATTCCTTGAATATGTGGAAGAAGCAGACCAATCTTTATCATATTCTGATTTCATGACATCTCTTTTATGAGGAGCAGGTGACCACGAAGAATTCCAAGAACTTCTATCAATAATTTTATGTATAGTTGTATCTTTGGGTCCTTCTTCATCAGAAAATGAAATTAGATCAGGAATGTCTTTTGCTATTTGAAATGTTTCTTTATCAAGAGGAGAAAAATTATTCACAAGAAACTCTAAATCTTCTAGAGTAGCAGGAGCAGAGGGCACTGCTTCAAATTTGTTGAGTACTATACCAGAACTGGAAGGCTTATCAGGATCATCTCCTGATTTCAACCACTCAGAAACTGTCATTTTATGTCCAAGGCTTGAAGAGTTTAGACTGGAAAACATGCCAAGATTAGCCATAGGAGCATAGACAAAGTTAGTTTCTAGTTTAGGAAAAATGATATCATGAGGATTCTTCATTTCTGATTGAAGAGTAGTAGGAAAAACATGGAAAGGCAATTGATCTTGAGGATCTGAGAAATAAGTAGTAACTTTAAACGTAAGATCAGGAGTGTTTTTCTTTTTCAGACTTTCAACAAAAGTAGAGACAACCCAAAATTGTTTCTTTACTACTTCAAGAGACGTTTTTAAGATTGTCATCATATCCTGATTCTTATCTACTACTGAATGTACTTTTCCAATCCATTTGGAATTATCATTAATCCCTTTTTCTAAAACATCAATAGCTTTAGCAATATGCAAATCATTTGATCCAAGAGTTTTTATTCGTTATAGTAATTGATCTCTGGTAAAATCTAACTTTTGAAGAATTTTATCAATTATTTCTTGGAGCATTTTATTTTCTTTGGCTGCATATTGATGATTTCCTTCTAGATGTTTAATCAAACTATCTAGAGCAAGGTTTGTCCAGTTTGTTGCTGCAACCGATTCCCTATCTGAAAGATGAGATTGGTCAGACTGAAGTGGAAGTAACTTAATAATATTATCATGTTGTCTGATAACAAGATTTTTCTAGGGAGGAATTGTTGTCTTAGTGCTAAAAATAGTGCCATCTATTAATTCCTATTTGTGTTGTGGCACTTATGTCTGTAAGGCTGACCCTTGCATCATATTCACTCTAAGGGTTTGACAGATGTGTTCTAACAAATTCTTCCCTTTAATCTTAACAGACTGTAAATGCTTCAGAACATTTGATTTTTGCAACATATTTTTATAATTATCTTCTATGTGAGGGATGATAAGAGGTCCAAGAATTTCAACTAGATTTTCCTTAATCTTTGTTTTTATATCTTCACAAGATAGATTCTTGAACTTTTTGACCAAAGCCATTTCTACTTCATTTGTAGTTGGATAATAAAATTCATAAGAAGAAATTCAATGGTTATTTTGTCCCATCCAAGCTTTCCAAGTTTTATTGCTGACTTTGTTGATTGTTGACCTATCTTTCTTTGAATAGGTTTTGATTTCTTCACAGTATCTATACTCTTTCTGATGTGTATACAGATCCCAGTTAAGAATTTTCTTATACCATTCATTTAAGTGAACATAAGGACTTATTCCTTTCTATATCTTAAGAAATTGAATGGTTTCTTCATCAGAAGGACGTTGTACTTTACTAGGAATCTTATTCCTAGGATCCAATTTGTAGCTAGGGATTTCTTCTAGATATCCTAAACCTTTTGTAGCAGATTTTCCTACTGATTGAAGCAAAATTTCTTCATGAGCTGAAAAGGGAGTACACTTTGTATATTCCCGTGTCTGATTTTCAGAACTTGGAACAAAATGAATCATGTTTATTCTCCTTCTGTCTTTACCCTATTCTTCTTTTTCATGGGGTTTTGGAAGACTGTGAGTTTGCTGACAAAGGCTAGGAAAACAATGAGGATGATTACATATAGATGGTTGTGGAAATTGTGGAATTTGGAATGCTGATTGCATATTAATGTTCTAGGAGGAATATTTGAGTGCGGAGACTGAAGAGTTTGTGCAATCATTTTTGATAACATATGCATGATTTTTGGATCAAAAATAAGATCATATGAAGGACTTGGTGATCGTTGAGGAAAAGATGCAATAGAGGACATTTGTGGTTTTACTATGACTTCAGTTTTTGTAGGGTTTCGTATAACAAGAGGAGGAGGAGGTCCACCATGCTTAGATTTTGTTTACTCTAATTGAGGAAAGAAACGTGTTTGAACAAGTCCATTATCTTGTCGAACAGAAGTTTGAGCAGTGATAGGCTGTGGATAGGGTGAAGTACGAATAGAAGCCCAATTTGTGACCCATTCTATGGAGGTTTAATATCTCGACGAGATATCATTTGAGGAGCAACAAGATTTAAGCCATAGTCATGAGTGATTAGAGTAGTGAACTCAGAGGTTTCAGAAACTTGTTGGACAATAGAAGGAGTAGTCTTCTTATAAAATTTGATGACATATCACCAATGAATAGCAACATTATTGCTATTATATTCAAAATCATCATATCCATGTGTTTGGATGCTGAGCATTAGAGCATTGATGGAATTAGGATCGTCTAAGGAAATAGAAAAATCAGGAACACAGGACCAAGAAATTGGACCGTAGGCTAATGTTCCTTGACATCCTCCAATTAAAGCTTTATGAAATGTTTTCCATCAGCGATAAAAAAACACAAGGGAAGATAGCATCATCTTGACCTTTTCTATGTAGTGGCTGAATTCCAATTTCGATATGACCAAAATGAGCAAAATTGAGACAAGATTTTAGTGTAGCTGTAAACTCAGATTGCTTCAAAATGTTCCTTTTTTTAAGCAGATGATTATTACTGGAGGTTTGTAGAATTTCTTCTTTATCCTTATATCTTCAGTATTGCATAGTGTCTAATAATCCCATATTTGTATCGACATATTTGGGGTCTATTTTTTGTAAAGACCAAGAACCAGACTTACTCTGTTCATTTAATAATGTAATAGATTTATCATGGATGACATTGTGGAAACCAGATTGTATTTTTTCATTACATTCTCTTTCTTCTTCTTCTCTAAGAATTTCATCAAAACTTTTATTGCTAAACTCATGAAGAGAACTTCATGCTGGAGAAAGATTATCCATAACCAACGCTCTGATACGAACTACAAAGTGCACACAACGAAAGCGAGAATGCAGAAATGTGGAAATAAAGAAAATCTGTGACTGATACTTTAATCACAGAGAGGGAAGAGACTCCTCTACTGCGCAATCTAGCGTCATGAATCTATTTTTGAATATATTTGAATACGAATGCGAACAAGAGTATTAGTTCATAATAAATACCAGGTCTACTTAATCGCTCCAATATCTGAAAATTATTCTGAATAATATCCTCGTGTCAAAACACGAACTCTGGCCCAACAGTCTACCTCTGCATCTTTGCGACTTCTTCAACCTTAACAAGGCTCATACAAATTCAAGAATAGAATCCAAAACAATCTACAAAGGAGACATAGATTTATAGAAATTGAGGAATCCTTATTGATGAACTTCAAAACTCAAGTATTATAAAGTTGCTTCTCAAGCAATGCTAAGTTACTTCTCTAGCAGAAAGGCTCTCTAAATTTCTGAAAACCTGAATGCCTCTCTTCCCCAATCTTCATCTATTTATAGATCCTCCCATTACAAGGTTTTTTGATACCTCCATATTGGATATGAGAGGATCTTACTTTACATCAAAATCAAATCCTTACATCAAATATGAGAGATTCCTACTTTTGGGTTACCCGGAGGACATCCACACAGTATCTTACTTTACATCAACATCAAATCCTTACATCAGATATGAGAGAAACCTGCTTTCGGGTAACCTGGAGGACATCCTGTTACTGGGAATAGTGTCCACTCAGAGCTGCTATTCCCACTAAGACTGGTAGCTATCTTAGAAACAAACAAGTAAATACTACTTTCGTTTTCCTTTATGAAAATAGATAAGGGTGGAACAAAGGACACCAACCTTAGTCTTGCGTTTGGTTCCTTACTTGATTCCTCTCCTTCCTGATAGATCTTTGCCGCTTCTTCCTCATCTGCCCAGCTTCAAAGAGCACCTGTGGAATCAAAGAAGAATACTACTATCGAAGAATAGAGATCTATAGTCATAGATAACACATGACCAGATATGTATTAACCATACAAATGCATATATAATCAACCATACAAGAATATGGAGGAAAACTTGAATAGCTTTATTAATATCAAGAATAGCAAGAGGATTACAACCAATAGTTCTGACCCAGCATCATCCTCTAGCAAGAAAGCCCTTCTTCACCTCAAGTAAAGCTTAGATCACCCAACACTATGAAGTTTCACCAGAAACCCAACAACACTTTTCTACAACATACAAGATTCCAGCCTCTGGATCTCTGTGATGAAGGATCCATATATAGATGATTCTAGGGGGCTGAGTCATCCTCTGGGGTTTTGATTAGTGTCCTCTCTCTAATAGTTCTTGATTCCACTTGGAGACTGATGATCTCTTACTCATCCCTGGTCGAAAACAAAGAGGCAAGTGTCAGAGGGGAATGTTCTCGAAGATTCCATGATCTTCCACATCGCAAACTATCTCTGGCATTTGTCCATTCTCACCCATCACACCCTACAGAGGGGCCATTCAGTATGTATCACATCCTTTACATTGGGAAGGTGATATGCATCACACCCTCTGCATTGGGTATTCAGTATGGTCCAGTTTTGACCATTTCTGAGCAGTTTTTAGTGGAGAAATTCGGGGAGATGATGTAATCAGCTGACGTTGTTCCTTTAGGTAGTGAAGAAACACTTTTACAGACTTAGGAGCCCTCAGTTTATGGACATTTATGATTGGGCTTGCAGTGCCCAAAAATGTCTATAACAGTTGCCCCCTAAAGCATGAGGTCATTAATCTTTTGATGTCGGGTGAAATTCTTTATCATGAGGTCCGAAGTTTTTTCGAGCTGGGAGGTGACCTGTAATAAGATACAATACAATACATTATCTTCATAATATTTTTCATGATCTAGCTAAGGAGGACATTCCCATGATCAGATTTATGAATTCATTTTCATGTACATAAGACAGACAATCGTCTGTGTAGCAGATTGATGATTCAGACTCATCATCCTTTGATTTGGATGATCATTTGTTTGGCAATGATGTACATTTGATGTCTTTATATTGCTGAATATATCATAGCCCATATGGATGAACCTAGATTTGAGGTCTTCAAAACTTGTTCAATCTTCACTCGGAGTACAAGTCGATCCATGCGAAAAATGTTCCAGAGTCGAACATGGAAAGACATCGCCTCATTACTAGCCAATGATGTAAGTTGTTAACAGGAGCGAGAGGAATCACCAATAATGAAAATGACCCTCAAGGTACTATAGTAAAATTCGCGCAATGTGAAAAAGGACTTGGCATCGAACATAATGGAAAATATCTCGGTCGAAGGCCATTAATGTAAACCTGTCGCCGAAAGTGAGAAACTTGCCATTGAGTCATGCAAGCTTCAAAGTACTGAAAGGGTTGTTCCTAGGTCAACTTCTTGGATAATGAGCTGATGTCGAAAAGAAGTGACCCGTCATAGGAGGGCCTTAATGAATCCCACATCTACGACATGGAACGAAGCAAATGCTTTTGGAGGTGAAAACGATCTGATGATACAAGGTTCAGGGTGGCGGTCATGAAAGAATGGAGCGTAAATGTATTGCAGTGGGTGAGACATAGGTGAATTCTCTGAATGACTTCTCTTGAACATATCGGCGACACTGACAATGGATTGGTAGTGTTAACCCCAAAGATGGATGGTGTGATGAACCAATGGTGATATGACCAGTGAACGGAACAACATAACCCGACTCAGATGCAGAGAGTAAGTGTCATGTTCAAGAGCAACTTGCTACCAATAAAGTTTTTTCAAGTTTTCTTCCCAATTTTTCCCTAGACATTGTTGACCAGTACCTTTATTTTTGTCAAGCTTGAGGAGGATAACATATGCTTTTTCTATAATCCACCCTTCGGGCGAACCTGTCGCTATATTTTAACGAGCCTAGCGACAGTGAAACTCATTCTCGTCCATTTGGACGAGTTTGTCACTATTCAGTTTTAGCGAGTTTAACGACAAAGATAACTCAGTCCCTTTCAATTTTAGAGAGTCTGAAAGGGATGGAAAAGAAACTCCGAAGATTCTTTTTTGTCATATAATCCCTTAAGTCCGAAAAAGCATAAAATAATACGAAAGGGATGAATGCTTGGTAATTTTAACAAGCCGAACAAGACAAGCGCTTGATCTTTTTGTGTAATAATTCGTCAAGTCCAAAAAGATTAAAATCTAGAGGAGGGATATCACTTCTGATGACTTTAACGAGCCGAAGAGGCTAATCGCTCGGCAATATTTTCATATTTTATGAATCAATTGAAAAGAGCTTAAAGGAGACTCGTTTTTTGAGGAATGAGTGATGATTTTGTGTAGTAGCTGATTCCAGGTAAGGTTTGGAATTTTCCAATCATGTCAGTGTCACAAGGATGGCTAATAGAATCACTCTTCGAAGATGTTCCTCGAAAGGGTAAACAATCAAATGGAGGAAAATGATCGGCTAAAAACAGAGTGGAGGTGATGATGAGAACACGACCAAGGCTCAAAAGCTGATGACAATGCATTCACAATGGTTATTTATCGGAAAATTGGTTCCATTTTTAATGAGCTTAAACTCTGGGGGAAACATTTGCTCATTTCTTATGTTTATTTTTTAACGAGCTTGAATTCCGCATTAAAACTACTCGTGCCAGTCATATAATAAGGATATCTCATCTAAGATGCCATTTTTTATGGAGCTTACACCTTTTAAAGCTTTTCCCCGGATCCTTTCTTTATGCAAGCTAGGAAACAACCAACCTTACGAGTTTAAAGGGTTAGAGGACCTACAAATTTAAAAAAATAAATGGTCTCTCTTCATTTGCATGCAAAAAGGTTTGCATGCCCCTAGGTATAGCAAAAAATTCCCAAGTTACCATATGAAAGCTCTCCATCTGCGTCGCAGACAAAATGCTTCCTTGGCGATGTCTACCAAAATAGACAAAGGTGAGTGGCGCAGTCGCCTCCACTCACATAACTTTGATGAGGGAATCTTATTCCATTATAATCCCATTTTCCTAAATGGATGGGTGTGTTAGACTAGTCATATATCCTCCATGGAAAACTACTCTATACCCAAGGTTTTCGTGCCGAAACAGACCAGGGTGCATGCCCCCTAGGTTTTAGTCATATCCTCCTGAATCACTCGCGCTCATCATGTGGATGGACTGGAGATCGATGAGATATTCCTTGCGTGAAAAGACCATTTAGGGATGGAATTGGACTATTTTCTATGTGTGAACCGGGGAATGGTAGTTGATCTACGAGCTTGACCATTTTGCCTTCATGCGGAAAACACATTACTCTTAAGAGTGAGGAGACGATGCCTCCCATGCAATAAATATAGTCACGCCCAAGGAGTAGATTATAATCCAGGGGTCCTTGGACTACCATTACATTCATTTGAACGATTTTCCTTCTCAAATTAATGGGCAGGTTGGGAAGGATCCCTAACGGTCGACTGGTTCCTTTGTCAAAGCCTGTCAGATTTCTCATTTCAAGCAAAAGCGATGGTGAACCAAGCACTTTCCAAGTAGTTGAGGAAAGGATACTCATAGAAGCCCCTTCATCTATGATGGTACCATCCATGACCATTCTGTAAGCTTGTACAATGATTCTGAATGGTACACTAGCTGGTACATGGGGTCTACCTAGTAGATTCCAATTGAAGGAAACGACTAGATTGCTTGGAGGTGGGACCGAATAGACGCCTGGATATGACTCTGATGAACTTCCTTCCTGTGGTAAAGGAATGGGTAGACTTCCCCCAAGTTCATCGAAGTCTTTGTTTATGAAAAGAATTTGAACAGTGTCGTTCTCTTTCTCTTCAGTGATGGTATCATTCGAAGATGAACATTCTGAAGGCAAGACCGGGTCAACCGTCACCTCAACCTTTTGACTTTCGTCTGGTGGATTCAGAGGGTTCATTTTCAATGATAGACATTTTGGCCGACCATAATGGTGTGCCAGCCGGATTTTCAACCAGTGGTGGACTTGGCAAGAGTTTCTTATATCTAGGAGGGAGCCGTAGCGGTGAAGTAGGATGGCCATCCAAAACTCTTTTAGCTTCGTCTAGGAAGGGACAACGGTGGACGGCGTGATCTCCTTCACACAATTTACAAGGAAATTTGTGATTCCTTTTCTGTCCATATACTTCACTTTCACTAGTTGATGGTGTGCTTTCAACATGATCATTAGAGGTTGATGATAACGGATTGTGCAAACGAGGAGACTAGTCCCTTAAGATCCGAGGGATGCAAGGACAATCTCGATGATAGTGGTCTCCTTTGCAAATGACAAATGGAGATTTAGGTTTAGACGGTGCGGTGTGAGGATTTTTGCTAGACGACGCATGGTTGCCCCCTTTCACTTTTGGTTCTTTCTTCTTCTTTTCTTTCTTCTCTTTCCACTTCTTCCTCTTCTCAGTTACTTGATCTTTAGCTTTACCAACTTTATCAAGGGAAGAGGAAGGAGGGGAGGGAGAAAAAGACAAAGTGGAAGGTTGGGGGGAAACTCTAGTATCATCTAGTTGCTGACTTAACTGTTCAGGTATTACGGTATTCTGAACGACAAAGGTAGAGAAGAACCATATGGACAAACCAATTGCCAACCCTGGAAGTGACAATGTGGCCATATGGGGTGCACCAACATCTCCCCAAGAGGAGAAAGGACTAGGATTTTCTCCAAGGGGAAATCCTTGGTTGGTAGACTCCATTTTTCTCAACCTAAAGACCAACGAGGGAACTTGTGATGTTATTCCGGTTAAAATAAATTTTAGACGCTTTGAAACAACTTGTTTTTTCAATTTTAAAGAGTCAAGAAAAAACCAAAGGTGACTCTAGTCGCCTTCTATTTTTAATGAGCCTGAAGTGACAAGTGCTCAGATGGAACTTTTATTTGAAGGAGTCTAAAAAGTAACGAAAGGGACTTCTCTGGAAATCTAGGTAGAGGGGATTACCAAACCAATTGCAAAACTGCAGAATACTTTTTACAGTACGGAAGTCAATCTTCTCGAATGTTGTGTTCAGTGCATTGCAATCAATAGGGTGGCAGACACGGCTTCCTAAGGATAAAGGATGTAGCCTATTGTGGTCTCCCAATATATACTCGACGGTGCATGGGAGCAGAAGTCCGTACTGGCACTTGTCGTCTTAGAGTGGAGGACTCACCCAACCAACAATGAAAACAACAGTTACCAGGTTTTACGACGCTGGAATATGTCTCTAGCCTAGACTTCTAGATGTTGTGTGTTAGGTTCCAAAGCGTTTTTAGATTCATTAAATTTATTTTATAGTTGATCTTGTTTAAAAATTTGCCTTTCAGGTTCACCGCGTGATGTGTATACAATTTCTAAAATGTAGTCTAAGATGATAAACAACTGTTTAATCTTCTTTTGGCAATGAAAATCCTACCTACTAAGGAAAGAAAATTGAGAGTCTTTCAACATATAGCACAAAGCACACACTAAATGCACTATCCTAAATCAAACCAAGCATCCTAAATGCAAATGCACATGCATGTATTTTTTTTTAGCCTTATGAATGTATGAATGATGATAAGAAATCTAAGTGCAAATCTGAATCATTTCCAAAGCGACAATACTTAACAAATTTCTTTTCAAAATGAAGTGAAGATAAGGGCGAAACTTTGCGATTTTGAAATGAAAACTATTTTTCGACAGTTTAAAAACTACTAATTCAAATCATATACAAGAGTAACAGTACAATCGACTATCAAGAATAATGGGATTCTCTTCTATGACTGAAAACGACACTTACGACACTTTCAGATTAAGAAACGACAGTTCGACTACGCTATTTCTTTGCAAAAGAGAACTTAAAATGGCGCACAATACATAAAAAAACTTACAGTTCTTTGCACGATAAAGGTAGAATGATGGAAGAGAAGGGGGTTTTCACAGAGATATACTGACCACAGATAGCAAAACTCCTTAATAGAACTGAAAAGAGTGAAAAAAACCAAATTCTGAAGGTAAAATTAACCTTCCCTCACAATCGCACCTATCACACAAGGAATCTAGTATGCAGCGCAGCTACTGCACACGGGAAGTGTGATGCATATAGACTACCTTGAAGGGAGGGTGCGATGGTACCAGTGCGAGACTTTTAACCAGTCTTTTCTCACAATTTACAGTTCATTTCAGGGATTTAGGCCAAGTAAGTGATGTTCAGTAAATGTAAATCATAAGGGTTGATCTAAGGAGGTTACTAGAGCCACCATTTAGGGAAATTAGAACATTTTTAGATCGATTGTTCAATTTATAAACAAAACCCGGAGATAGACTGAAGCAGCATTGATCTACTTTGCATTTGTATAACAAATGCAATTCGAAGGCTAGGTAGCTTCACTTCAGGCTCCATCTATAAGTTTATAAAATAAACAAAGATAGACTAACAAACAATGTATTCGCTCCCCAGTGGAATTGCCATTTTGTTACCGGGAATAGTGTCCACTCAGAGCTGCTATTCCAACTAAGACTGGTAGCTATATTAGAAACAAAAAAGTAAAGACTACTTTCGTTTTCCTTTATGAAAATAGATAAGAGTGGAACAAAGGACACCAACCTTAGTCTTGTGCTTGGTTCCTTACTTGATTCCTCTCCTTCTTGATAGATCTTTGTCGCTTCTTCTTTGTCTACCGAACTTCAAAGAGCACCTGTGGAATCAAAGCAGCATACTACTATCGAATAATAGAGATCTATATTCATAAATAACATAGGACCAGATATGTATTAACCATACAAATGCATATATAATCAAACATACAAGAATATGAAGGAAAACTTGAATAACTTTATTAATATCAAGAATAACAAGAGGATTACAACCAATAGTTCTGACCCAGCATCATCCTCTAGTAAGAAATCCCTTCTTCACCTCAAGTAAAGCTTAGGTCACCCAACACTATGAAGTTTCACCAGAAAAGAAACAACACTTTTCTACAAGATACAAGATTCCAGCCTCTGGATCTCTATGATGAGGGATCCATATATAGATGATTGTAGGGGCTGAGTCATCTTTTGGGGTTTTGATTAGTGTCCTCTCTCTGATAGTTCTTGATTCCACTTGGAGACTGATGATCTCTTACTCATCCCTAGTCAAAAACAAAGAGGCAAGTGTTAGAGCGGAAGCTTCTGGAAGATTCCACGATCTTCCACCTCGCAAACTATCTCTGCCATTTGTCCATTCTCGCCCATCACACCCTACATAGGGGCCATTCAGTATACATCGTACCCTTTACACTGGGATGGTGATATGCATCGCACCCTCTACACTGGGTATTCAGTATGATCCATTTTTGACCATTTTTGAGTAGTTTTTAGTGGAGAACTTCTGGGAGATGATGTAATGAGCTGACCTTGTTCCTTTAGGTAGTGAAGAAACACTTTTAGGGACTTAGGAGCCCTTAGTTTATGGACATTTATGATTGGGGTTGCAGTGCCCAAAAATGTCTATAACACATCCGCACAGAAGTTCAATCATAAAATATTTTATATTTATTCTTACATTAGATATGAGAGAATCATGCTTTCGGGTAACCAGGAGGACATCCACACAGTAATTCAATCATAAAATATTTTATATTTATTTTACACCTTTATTTAATTATATATGTTGGATTGATTACACTGCAAGAGATTCTTTTTCAGGGAACCCTACGAAAAACTTGTCTACCACCAAAGTCAGACAGAAAGACATTACAAAATGACAAAATGTTCTAGTTGTTCACAGAATAATGATGTTTTTTGAACCTAGTCAAGGAGTGATTATTAAAATACTGTGAGTAAAATTCTTCCTCACATTCCCAAATTGGTACTTCAGCATATTCTAGTACTTCGTCCTGAAAAAGTAGTGGGCCAAAAGGATTTAAATTTGGATCTATCATGGCATGAAATGACTCATAGTCATGTGAAGAGCCATTCAAATTTCCCCTAAATATTCTGAAGAAAATATTTTGTGTAATAAACCAATGAAAGGGTCCATTGGCATGGAGTCCTGCAAGCATGTGATAATTGGTGATATTGCTGATATCCAAAATCCTTTTGTATAAAATTCCCGATTGATATGCCCATGGTTATGTAAATCCAGGAAGTTGCAATAACCAGAGAGAGAATGGGTAGAAACATAGAGGACTGGTACCATAAATGTTCCACCATTCTTTAAACCATTTAAGTGTGGGGTCTTGTTCTTCGATTTGTGTAACTTGCATCCAATGATATCTAAAAGAAAATTGCACATTATAGAAAAACGAGTTAGTTTTATTTTCAAAACACATACCTGTATAGCAGGCTTTCTCTTGCTGTTCATGATTTTCAGAGTTCTGAAGGTTGTGTGGCTATAGGAAGCAACCAATGTAGATTTCGCAACATATTGGATTTTCATCTTCATCTCTGTGTGAAGTGAAATCAAGATTTCTCAAATCTTGAAGAAAGCCTAAATCTTCAAAAGCTTCATCATTTCTTTTCATTTGATAATCCCATGAGAAATAATGTTGTCTAGTTCTATGCCGATATTTGATTTCTTTCATTGGAAACCAATCTTCTTGATAATCGAGTAGAGGTTTCTACAGACTCAAAGTGTGAGAACCATCAGCACATTCAATGTGAATCTCATTTTCTAATCTTCTAATGACGTTACATCTGCGATTATTTACATCATTTCTCTGTAAAAATTCTTGGCTGAGAAGATCTGCGAGGGAATTCGTAACCCTAGAAATGAACTCTACATCAAAATGATCCTGGGCCAGTGTCATTGTCCATCTAACCATTGCTGCATCTTCAAAGTCACATTTATGGATCACAAAATTATGCGCTTGGTAATCTGTTTTGACTGTAAAATGTTTATAGATCAGAAAATCTTTGAATTTGGTAATGCTAATGCAGACAGCTCTAAGTTCTTTCTTTAGGCTGAACCAATTCTTTTATGTAGTTGACGAGATTCCAGAGGCATATTAGAAAATTTCATATTCCATTTTCTTTTTATTAGGACCATGTCGGTAGAAAATTGTACCCCATTCGATATCATTGGCATCTGTAATGATGGTTTTCAACCATTCTTCATTGATTTTGCTTAAAGGAGAAATATTCCTAAATTTTCCTTTAATTCTTCTGACTGCCTTTGTTAAATCCTCTATCCATGGAATTGGATATTTTTGCAATCTTTTATTGAATAAGACTCTCTCTTGGGCACAATGTCTAACAAATTTGGAGATGTAATTCAAACTACCTAAGAATATTTGTAGTTGAGTTTTATCAATGATTCCGTCTGGAAATTTATCTATGAAATCAAGACTATGTTGCAAAATGTAATATGATCCATATTGAATCACATATCCCAAGAAATATATCATAGTCTAAAATAACTTCATTTTTGAATTTGATAAAACTATACCATTTTCTTTGACTCTCTTGTAGACTATATTAAGATGCTTTATATGAGAGGAAATATCTGTAGAATGAAATAGAACATCATCAATATATTTCTTCAGGAAATCATCCATACCTTCAAAAGTTTCATCCATAATCCACTAGAAGGCAAATGGATCATTTACTAGTCCAAAGGGCATAATATTCCATTCAAAATGTCCTTCTCATACTGAAAAAGTTGTTTTCCACTTATCCTCTTCTTTTATCCCTACTTGCCAGAAACCAAACTTTAAATCAAACCTGGAAAAGATTTTTGACTGTGATATCTGAGATAAAATCACTTAGGGTTTTGGCAAGGGATAAGCATCAAAATCAAAAATATTATTCAGAGGCTTGTATTTTACTACCAATCTTGGTTTTCCTCTGATAATCTCTTAATGTTTGTTGACATAAAATCCATAACAAGCAATAGGGCTATGAGACTTCTTGATTAAACCTTTTTGCAGTAAGGATTTTATTTCTTCTTTCCAATACCTGAGTTGTTCAAAATTCATCGGTATTTCCTTTGATCTTTTGAGTTTCCATGAAGTTACTTTTTCAAAGGAAATTCTACTTCATGTTTATGAATATGCCAAAAGGCATTTGGATCTTCAGAACAACAATATTTTAGTTTCTGAGAGATGTCACTTATTTCTCTTTCAAATTTTCCTTTCAAAACATTTTCATCAATCCTTGGAATTTCTTTCTTCTTCTCCATCTTTGCCAAGATATTTTGTAACCTGTCAATTCTACTCAATCTATTAGGAGAACTGGAATGAATAAAATGATACAAATAATCTATACCTTTGAAGAGAATAAAATATCCACATTTCTATGATGTTTCATCATAAGTGCTTCCATGTCTTTTGAAATTTCTCAGGAAATGAGTTCCTAAATACATAGCACAATCAAGCCCTGTGACTAATGAAGCATGAGCTTAAATTCCTTCAGATTGAGAAATGAAGACATCTATTATAGCTTCTTACGTTGTCTTGATGTCTCCACTTGCAGTGTCAACTCCAGGACACTTTTTCTTTTGTCTTTGAGTATAGGGAATTATTATGTTCAATCTTGAACCTGTATCAATTAGAGCCTTCCACCATTCTATGGAAGAACCAATTCTAATTTTCATTTTTACACAGTACATTACATCTGCGTTCATTGCATTCATTCCTAATCTAGATCTAAGATCTTCAAATTCTTCATCTGGAATTTCAAAGCCTTCAGATTTGAAAATCCCTTTCATTGGATCATGATATGGATCAGGCTGTCTTTCTAGTTCTTTTTGTTTTGTTTGTGAAGATTCTCCTTTTGTGGGTTGTGCCTGTAAAGAATGTATATTATGCCCCTGATGTGCTTCAATGCATAGCCTTATATTCTCTCTGACTTCTTTTCTAAGATCTTTGATAGCTTAACTAATTGCAGGAAGTGTTTGGGGAAGATCATCTTCAATTGTTTGTTGCCTAAATTGTCTTGTTAGACAATCAACTGAAAATAAGGTTGTAGAAGGAATATAGCTATGTTGATGATTTATCTATGACTTTTGCTATTCTTGATATTGATGTGACTTGGACTATTGAGGATGGGTCATCAGCAATCCTTTATACATTTCTTTGAGTTTTGGATCATCAGCATTAACCATTTGTGTAAAATAATTTCTAGAAAGCTCATCATGATCTAAGCTTTCATTTGATAGTGGTCTAAACATCTAGACTGCATTAAATTTGCAAATGTCAGGATCACTGCATTCATAGAGTTCTTGAAAATATTCATTACAGTGTGGATTGTTAAAATACTGTGAGTAAATTTCTTCCTCACATTCCCAAATTGGTACTTCAACATATTCTGGTACTTCGTCCTGAAAAAGTAGTGGGCCAAAAGGATTTAACTCTAGATCTGGCATGGCATGAGATGACTCATAGTCATGTGAAGATTCATTCATATTTCCCCCAAAATCTTCTGAAGAAAATATTTCATGTAATAAACTAATGAAAGGATCCATTGGTGCAAAGTGCTACAAGCATGTGATAATTGGTGATATTGCTGATATCCAAAATCCGTTTGTATAAAATTCCTGATTGATGTGCCCGTGGTTCTGTAAATCCAAGAAGTAATAACCGGACAGAGAATGGGTAAAAACATAGAGGAATGGTACCATAAATGTTCCACCATTCTTTAAACCATTCAGGTGTAGGGTCTTGTTCTTCGATTTGTGTAACTTGCATCCCATGATATCTAAAAGAAAACTACACATTAAAGAAAAATGAGTTAGTTTTATTTTCAAAACACATACTTGTATACTAGGCTTTCTCTTGGTGTTCATGATTTTCAGAGTTCTGAAGGTTGGGTAGCAATAAGAAGCGATCAATGTAGATTTGACAACATATTAGATTTTCATTTGCATCTCTGTGTAATATGAAATCAAGATTTCTCAAATCTTGAAGAAAGCTTAAAGCTTCAAAAGTTTCATCATTTCTTTGCATTTGATCATCCCATGAGAAATAATGTTGTCTAGTTCCATGTCGATATTTGATTTCTTTCATTGGAAACCAATCTGCTTGATAAACGAGTAGATGTTTCTGCAGACTCAAAGTGTGAGAGCCATCAACACATTCAATGTGAATCTCATTTTCTAATCTTGTTATGACGTTACATCTGAGATTATTTACATAATTTCTCTGTAAAAATTCCTGGATGAGAAGATTTGTGAAGGAATTCTTAACTCCATAAATAAACTCTACATCAAAACAATATTGGGCCAATGTCATTATCCATCTAACCATTGCTGCATCTTTAAAGTCACATTTACAGCTAGCAAACTTAAGGGCTTGGCAATCTGTTTTGACTATAAAATGTTTATAGATCACAAAATCTTTGAATTTGGCAATGCCAAGGCAGATAGCTCTAAGTTTTTTCTTTAGGTTGGACCAATTTTTTTGTGTAGTTGACCAAATTCCAGAGGCATACTAGAAAATTTCATATTCCATTTTATTTTTATTAGGATCATATTGGCAGAAAATTGCACCCCATTCGATATCACTGGCATCTGTAACGATGGTTTTCGGTCATTCTTCATTGAATGTGGTTAAAGGAGAAATATTCCTAACTTTTCCTTTAATTCTTCTAACTTCCTCTCTTAAATCATCTGTCCATGGAATTGGATCTTTTTGCAATCTTTTATTCAATAAGGCTCTATCTTGGGCACAATGTGTGACAAATTTGGAGATGTGATTCAAACTACCAAAGAATCTTTGTAATTGAATTTTATCAGTGATTCTGTCTGGAAATTTATCTATGAAATCAAGACTATGTTGCATAATGTAATATGATCCATATTGAATCACACATCCCAAGAAATCTATCATAGTCTGAAATAACTTCGTTTTTGAATCTGATAAAACTATACCTTTTTCTTTGACTCTCTTGTAGAATATATTAAGATGCTTTTTTGAGAGGGAATATTTGGAGAATGAATTAGAACATCATCAATATATTTCTTTAAGAAATCATCCATACCTTCAAAAGTTCCATCGATAATCCTCTGGAAGGTGGATGGAGAATTTACTAGTCCGAAGGGCATAATATTCCATTCAAAATGTCCTTCTAGTATTGAAAAAGTTGTTTTTCACTTATCTTCTTCTTTTATCCCTACTTGCCAGAAAACATACTTTAAATCAAACTTGGAAAAGATTTTTGACTGTGATATCTGAGACAAAAGCACTTAGGGCTTTGGCAAGGGATAAGCATCATAATCAAGAATATTATTTAGAGGCTTGTAGTTTACTACCACTCTTGGTTTTCCTCTGATAATCTCTTAATGTTTGTTGACATAAAATCCAAAACAAGCAATAGGGCTATGAGACTTCTTGATCAAACCTTTTCGCAATAAGGATTTTATTTCTTCTTTACAATACCTAAGTTGTTCAGAATTCATTGGTATTGTCTTTGATCTTCTGAGCTTTCCATGAATTTCCTTTTTCAAAGGCAATTCTACTTCATGTTTATGAATATGCCAAAAGGCATTTGGATCTTCAGAACAATAAGATTTTAGTTTCTGAGAGATCTCACTTATTTCTTTTCCAAATTTTCCTTTTAGAATATTTTCATCAATCTTGAGCATTTCCTTCTTCTTCTCCATCTTTGCCAAGGTATTTTGTAACCTGTCAAATTTGCTCAATCTATTAGGAGAATTGGAATGAATAAAAGGATAGAAATAATCTATACCTTTGAAGAGAAGAAAATATCCCCATTTCTATGATTTTTCATCATAAGGGCTTCCATGTCTTCTGAAATTGCTCAGGAAAGGAGTTCCTAAGTACATAGCACAATCAAGCCCTGTGACTAATGGAGCATGAACTTGAATTCCTTTAGATTGAGAAACAAAGGCATCTAATATAGCTTCTTCAATTGTCTCGATTTCTCCACTTGCAGCAACAACTCCTAGACACTTTGTCTTTTGTCTTTGAGGATAGGGAATTACAGTGCCACATACTATGTTTAGTCTTGAAACTGTATCAATTATAACCTTCCATCATTCTATGGAAGAACCAATTCTAATTTTCATTTTTACATTGTACATTAAATCTATGTTCATTGTATTCATTCCTAATCTAGATCTAGGATCTTCAAATTTTTCATCTGGAATTTCAAAGTCTTAAGATTTGAGAATCCCTTTCATTGTATCATGATATGGATCAGGTTGTCTTTCTGGTTCTTTCTATTCTGTCTGTGAAGATTCTCCTTTTTTGGGTTGTGCATGTAAAGAATGCATATTGCACCACTGATGTGCTTCAATGCATAACCTTCTATTCTCTCTGACTTCTTTTCTGAGATCTTTGATAGCTTGACTATTTGCAGGAAGTGTTTGAGGAAGATCATCTTCAATTGGTTGTTGTCTGAATTGTTTTGTTAGACCATCAATTGAAAATAAGGCTGTAGAAGGAATATAGCTATGTTGATGATTTATCTATGACTTTTTCTATTCTTGATATTAGTATGACTTGGATTGTTGAAGATGGGTCATCAGCAATACTTTATACATTTCTTTGAGTTTTGGATCATCGGCATTAACCATTTGTGTAAACTAATTTGTAGAAAGCTCATCATGATCTAAGCTTTCATTTGATAGTGGTCTAAGCACCTTGACTACATTACATTCGCAAATGTCAGGATCATTACAATCACAGAGTTCTTGAAAACATTCATTACAGTGTGGATCTTTGCAATATTCAACTTCAAAATATTCCTCTTCATAAATAGCATGTACCTTGTCATTTAGATCATAATATTTTTCTGAATCTGTTAATTCTTCACAGATAGAAGGGAGATCAATAATATTTACCTTGCGAGATTTACTTTTACAGTTAAATTTTTTCTTCTTCCCAGATTGTTGTTTGTCTTTTTTTTAGTTTTGGACAATTTGAAGCAATATGTCCTTTTTCATTGCAATGGAAGAAAAATATTTTCTTTTGTTTTGGACTTTGATGAAACTAGCATGTTTTTTTGTATTCTCTGGGAGGTCTTCTATGAATGATTTTTTTGTTTTACATGGATCTAAAAGTTTTCTTAGAGCAAGCTTTCTTTTTAGAGTGATGACAATCATATCACCCTAAACTTTTAGAGCCATGTAAATGCCATTGTTTACATAGTTTTATATAGCCATGTGGTTTAGTGGATCTGGTGGCAGCTCGAGCAACGTTCATCTGAGAGTAGAGTTCAACAATGACAACTTTAATAGCTTGTCTTATAACACCAAATTTATAGGCACCAATCTTTCTAGAAAGATTATTCAAAATGGCAATTGTTACCCAATTTGGTATAGAATCAATGAAGATTTCTTTCCATTTGGGATCTAGAATCATGTCAGAAGAAAGAGTATGCAGACGATGGAGATATTCCATAAAATATTCATCAAAATGCTGCATATTAGTAAGCTTCATGGATGTAAGTGTGACTGCAGCAAGTTCACTATTGATCTAAGGATAACCACAAAAATTTACAAGAATGTCATGCATTAGGCAACCAATCATGTTATTCACAGGTAATGAAGTCTACGGATCCATATATGTAGTATTGTCTGGGTTCATTACAACAGAGGTTTCCTAAGAAGGAATGAGGACAGGATCATAATGAATTCCTCCTTTAAGCCAAGAATCAAGGAGTCCTTCGAATCCACTCATGATTTTCCTAGTTGCATTTATTGGATAAATGTCATCTGCTAAATATGTGTGGTAGCAAACCAACATGGAACTCAATGTAGACAGTATTTTTGCTTCAGAACAATTGTCAATATTCCATGAATATGTGGAAAAAGAAGACCAATCTTTATGATATTCTAATATCATGACATCTCTTTTATTACGAGCAGGTGACCAAGAAGAATTCCAAGAACTTATAAGAGTAAATTTATGTATAGTTGTATCTTTGGGTTCTTCTTCATCAGAAAATGAAATCAGATCAGCAATGTCTTTTGATATCTGAAAAGTTTCTTTATTAGGAGGAGAAAAATTATTCACAAGAAACTCTAAACCTTCTAGAGTAGGAGGAGAAGAGGGTGTTGCTTCAAATTTGTTGAGTACTTTATTAGAACTGGAAGGCTTATCAGGATCATCTCCTGATTTCAAACACTCAGAAACTATCATTTTATTTCAAGGGCTTAAAGAGTTTAGAATGGAAAACATGCCAGGATTAGCCATAGGAGGATAGACAAAGGTAGTTTCTGGTTTAGGAAAAATGATATCACCAGGATTATTCATTTTTGATTGAAGAGTAGCAAGAACAACATGGAAAGGAAATTGATCTTGAGGATCTGAGAAATAAGTAGTATCTTTAAAAGTAGGAACATGAGTTTTTTTCTTTTTCAGACTTTCAACAGAAGCAGAGAAAATGCAAACTTGTTCCTTTACTACATCAAGTGATGTTTTTAAGCTTGTCATCATATCCTGATTGTTATCTGCTACTGAATGTACTTTTGCAATCCATTTGGAATTATCATTAATCCCTTTTTCCAAAATATCAATAGTTTTAGCAATATGAAAATCAATTGATCCAAGAGTTTATATTCCATCTAGTAATTGATCTCTGGTAAAATCTACCTTTTGAAGAGTTTTATCAATTATTTCTTGGAGCATTTTATTTTCTTTGGCTGCATTTGATGATTTCTTTCTAGATGTTTAATCAAACTATCTAGAGCAAGATTTGTCCAGTTTGTCGCTGCAATAGATTCCATGTTTGGAAGATGAGACTGGTCAGGCTGAAGTGGAAGTAACTTAAAAATATTATCATCCTGTCTGATAACAATATTTTTCCGAGGAGTAATTACTATGTCAATGCTAAGAATAGTGCCATCTATTAATTCCCATTTCTGTTGTGGCACTTTTGTCTGTAAGGCTGACCCTTGCATCATATCCACTATAAGGTTTTGATAGATGTGGTCTAACAAAAGCTGCCCTTTCATCTTAAGAGATTGTAAATTCCTCAAAACTTTTTATTTTTGAAACATATTTTTATATTTATCATCTATGTGAGGGATGATAAGAGGTCCAAGAATTTCAACTGGATTTTCCTTAATCTTTGTTTTTTTATCTTCACAAGATAGATTCTTAAATGTTTTGACCAAAGCCATTTCTACTTCATTTGTACTTGGATAATAAAATTCATAAAAATAAGTCCATTGATTATTCTATTCCATCCAAGCTTTCCAATTTTTGTTGTTGACTTTGTTGATTGTTGACCTATCTTTCTTTGAATAGGTTTTCATTTCTTCATGGTATCTATACTCTTGTTGATGAGTATACAGATACTAGTTAAGCATTTTCTTATACCATTCATTTGAGGGATCATAAGGACTTATTCCTTTGTATATCTTAAGAAATTGAATGATTTCTTCATCAGAAGGGCATTGTACTTTACCAGGAATCTTATTCCTAAGATCCAATCTATAGCTCAGGGTTTCTTCTGGATATCTTAAGCCATTTGTAGTAGATTTTCCTACTGATTGAAGAAAAAATTCTTCATGAGCTGAAAAAGGAGTACACTTTGTATATTCATGTGTTTGATTTCCAGAACTTGGAACAAAACAAATCATGTTTATTCTCCTTTTGTCTTTATCATGTTCTTCTTTTTCATGGGCTTTTGGAAGACTAGGAGTTTGCTGACAAAAGCTAGGAGAACAATGAGGATTATTGCATACAGATGGTTGTGGAAATTGTGGAATTTGGAATGCTGATTACATGTTAATTGTTTTAGGAGGAACAATATTTGAATGCGGAGACTGAAGAGTTTGTGCAATCATATTTGATAGCATATGCATGAAGTTTGGATCAGAAGTAAGATCATATGAAGGACTTGGTGATCCTTGAGGAATAGTTGCAATAGAGGACATTTGTGGTTTTACTGCGACTTCAGTTTTTACAGGGTTTTGTATAACAAGAGGAGGAGGAGGTCCACCATGCTCAGACTATGCATACTCTGATTGGGGAAAGAAACGATTTTGAACAAGGCCATTATATTCTCGAATAGAAGTTTGAGAAATGATAGGTTGTGGACAAGGAGAAGTACAAATAGAAGCCCAATTTGTGACCCATTTTGTTGGCGGTTTCAGATCTCGACGAGATATCATTTGAGGAGCAACAAGATTTAAGCCATAGTCATGAGTAGTGAACTCAGAGGTTTCAGAAACTTGTTGGACAATAGAAGGAGTGGTCTTCTTATAAAATTTGATGACCCATCGCCAATGAATAGCAAAATTATCACTATTATCTTCAAAATCATCATATCCATGTGTTTGGATGCTAAGCATTAGAGCATTGATGGCATTAGGATCATCTAAGGAAATAGAAAAATTAGGAACACTGGACCAAGAAATTGGGCCATAGGCTAATGTTCCTTGACATCCTCCAATTAAAGCTTTATGAAAAGTTTTCCATGGCAATCAAAACACAAGAGAAGATAGCAACGTCTTGACCTTTTCTATGTAGTGGCTGAATTCCAATTTGGATATGACCAAAATGAGAAAAATTAAGACTAGCTTTTAGTGCAGCTATAAACTCAGATTGCTTCAAAATGTTCATTGTTTGAAGCAGACGATTATTACTAGAGGTTTGTAGAATTTCTTCTTTAACCTTATATCTCCAGTATTGTATAGTGTCTAATAATCCCAAATTTGTATAGACATCTTTGGGGTCTATTTTTGGTAAAGACAAAGAACCACACTTACTCTGTTTATTTAATATTGTAATAGATTTATCATGGATGATAGTGTGAAAACCATATTGTATTTTTTCATTACATTCTCTTTCTTCTTCTTCTCTGAGAATTTCATCAAAACTTTTATCACTAAACTCATGAAGAGAACTTCGTGCTGGAGAAACATTATCTGTAACCAAGGCTCTAATACCAACTACAAAGCGCACACAGTGAAAGTGAGATACTACAAAGCGCAGACAGCAAAAGCGAGAATGCAAAAATGCGGAAATAAACAAAATTCGTGAGTGACACTTTAATCACAGAGAGGGAAGAGACTCCTCTACTGTGCAATCTAGCATCACGAATCTATTTTTGAATATATTTGAATACAAATGCCAACAAGAGTATTAGTTCATAATAAATACCAGTTCTACTTAATCACTCCAATATCTGACAATTCTTTTGAATAATATCCTCGCTCCGAAACATGAACTCTGGCCCAATGGTCTACTTCTATGTCTTTGCGACTTCTTCAACCCTAACAAGGCTCATACAAGTTTGAGAATAGAATCCAAAACAATCTAAAAAGGAGACATAGATTTACACAAATTGAGGAATCTTTATTGATGAACTTCAAAACTCAAGTATTACAAAGTTGCTTCTCAAGCAATACTAGGTTACTTCTCCAGCAGAAAGGCTCTCTAAATTTCTCAAAACCTGAATGCCTCTCTTCCCTAGTCTTCATCTATTTATAGATCCTCCCAGTTCTAGGTTTGGTGATACCTCCATATCGGATATGAGAGAATCTTACTTTACATGAAAATGAAACACTTACATCAGAGAGAATCCTGCTTTCGAGTAACCCAACAAACATCCACGTAGTATCTTACTTTACATCGAAATCAAATCCTTACATTAGATATGAGAGAATCCTGCTTTGGGATAACCTGAAGGACATTCGCACAGAAATTCAATAATAAAATATTTTATATTTATTCTTACATTAGATATGAGAGAATCCTACTTTCGAGTAACCCGGAGGACATCCGCATAGTAATTCAATCATAAAATATTTTATATTTATTCTTACCCCTTTATTCAATTATATATGTAAGATTGATTACACTGTAAGAGATTCTTTTTCAGGGAAGCTTACTTATGAAAAACCTGTCTGCCACCAAAGTCGGATAGAAAGACATTACAAAATAACAAAATGTTCTAGTTGTTCATGAGAATAATGATGTTCTCTGAACCTAGTCAAGGAGTCATTATTAAAATACTATGAGTAAATTTATTCCTCACATTCCCAAACTGGTACTTCAACATATTTTGGTACTTTGTCCTGAAAAAGTAGTGGGCCAAAAGGATTTAAATCTGGATCTATCATGGCAAGAAATGACTCATAGTCAGGTGAAGAGCCATTCATATTTCCCCTAAATCTTCTGAAGAAAATATTTCGTCTAATAAACCAATGAAAGGATCCATTAGTGCAGAGTGCTACAAGCATGTGATAATTGGTGATATTGTTGATATCGAAAATCCTTTTGTATAAAATTCTTGATCGATGTGCCCGTGGTTCTGTAAATCCAGGAAGTTGTAATAACCGAAGAAAGAATGGGTAAAAACATGGAGGACTGGTACCATAAATGTTCACCATTCTTTAAACCATTCAGTTGTGGGGTCTTGTTGTTTGATTTGTGTAACTTGCATCCCATGATATCTAAAAGAAAACTGCACATCATAGAAAAATGAGTTAGTTTCATTTTCAAAACACATACCTATATACCAGGCATTCTCTTGGTATTCATGATTTTTAGAGTTTTGAAGTTTGGGTGGCAATAGGAAGCGATCAATATAGATTTCACAGCAGATTAGATTTTCATCTGCATCTATGTGTAATGTGAAATCAAGATTTCTCAAATCTTGAAGAAAGCTTAAAGATTCAAAAGATTCATCATTTCTTTGCATTTGATCATCCCATGAGAAATAATGCTATCCAGTTCCATGCCAATATTTGATTTCTTTCATTGGAACCCAATCTGCTTGATAATCATGTAGAGGTTTCTACAGACTCAAAGTGTGAGAACCATCAACACATTGAATGTGAATCTCATTTTCTAATCTTCTTATGACGTTACATCTTAGATTATTTACATCATTTCTCTGTAAAAATTCCCTACAGAGAAGATCTGTGAAGGAATCCTTTACTCTAGAAATGAACTGTACATCAAAAGGATAATGGGCCAATGTTATTATCCATCTAACCATTGTTGAATCTTCAAAGTCACATTTATGGATAGAAAACTTAAGGGCTTGGCAATCTGTTTTGACTGTAAAATGTTTATAGATCACAAAATCTTTGAATTGTGCAATGCCAAGGTAGACAGCTCTAAGTTCTTTCCTTAGGGTGGACCAATTTTTTTGTGTAGTTGACCAGATTCTAGAGGCATACTAGCAAATTTTATATTCCATTTTATTTTTATTAGGATCATGTTGGTAGAAAATTTCACCCCATCCAATATTACTAGAATCTGTAATGATGGTTTTCGGACATTCTTAATTAATTGTGCTTAAAGGAGAAATATTCCTAATTTTTCCTTTAATTCTTCTGACTACCTCTGTTAAGTCCTCTGTCCTTGGAATTGGATCTTTTTGCAATCTTTTATTCATTAATACACTATCTTGGGGGACAAGATCAGACAAATTTGGAGATGTAATTCAAGCTACCCAACAATTGTTGGGTTGTGTTATATTCTTTCCACGACTAACCTACGTAGTGAACTAGGGGGTTAGAGGGGGGGCGGTAGCCCCCCCTGTTTGGGGGGTTTGAGGGGGGTGGGTAGCCCCCCTCTACGGGGTCTGGGGCAATGCCCCGGGAAAATTATTTTTAGACCCTATATTAGGTTTGGCGAACCTACCTATGGTTTTCGTTCCATGGTTTTGGATGTGATGGTTTTAGGTTCATGGTAATGGATGCTTCTGCTTGTATAAATATGTATTGTAACATTGAAAGGAAAATAATGAAAAATCAAGCTGGTAGCCTCAGTTTTGGGATCCAGGGGAAAATCTTTGTGCATATGTGTTTTATGTGTTATGCTCTCGTATTGTTTATTTTCTTTGTTTTAGAATTCGTATGCAGGTAAATTATGTACAGGTTTAAAACCTACATTTGGTATTAGAGTAGTTTTGACTTCAAGGGGACGCCTTTGTTACTGAGGCGTTTCACTCAGGCCTATGGTAGACCGTGTTTAGTGGGAAATCTATGAGATCGATTCTGGCAGTGAAAGAAGATGGCGAGCAGCGGAAAGATAGAGATTGAGAATTTCAATGGTTAGAGTTTTGAGTTTTGGAAACTCAAGATGGAGGATTTGTTGGTGGATAAAGATTAGTGGATCGCCGTAGATCCGGGTACTAAACCAACGGGAGTGACCAATGAAGAATGGAAGAAGTTGGATCGAAAGGAAAAAAGCACAATATGATTGTGTGTCTCAGATTCAGTATTGTTGAATGTATTAGGGGAAGCTACGACGAAGGCTCTGTGGGAAAAGTTAGGGACTTTGTACCAATCTAAGTCTCTGGTGAATAAACTATTCATGCAGAAAGAGTTGTATAACCTGAGGATGAAAGATGGAGACTTGGTGACAGAGCATCTGAATGCATTTAATATTATGGTAAGTCAGTTTTCATCTGTTAATATTAAAATTTCAGATGAAGATAAGTGCATCAGTTTGTTGTGTTCTCTACCAGATTCGTGGGATAGTCTGGTTATTGCAATAGGTAGCAATGCAACTGCTTTGCAGGTTGATGAAATAGTCTCAGCCTTGCTGACGGAGGAGATGAGACGGAAAAATATGGACAACCAGAATGGTGATGCCTTGTCTGTACGAGGACGGTCCCAGAAAAGAAACAAAAATAATTCATCGAGTGGGAGATCTAAATCTAGAGGAAGATCTAAATCTCCAGGGAAACCTATAAAGGTGGTGTGCTGGAAATGCGGAAAGGAAGGGCACTTCAGAAGGGAGTGTAAATCTAAATCTCCTGATAAAGGAAAGGGATCTAATGATGCCCCTTCTGCAGAGGCGAAAACCACCTCAGATGAAGGGTGGGGATGTGTACTTGGCTTCTTCAAGTACACATGTAGATCATGAGGCATGGTTGATTGACTCAGGTGCATCCTTTCACTTCACTCCCCATAGAGAGTGGTTCTGCGAGTATGAGAAATATGATGGTGGTGGTGTCTTCTTAGGAGATGATAGGAAGGCTAGAATCATTGGTCGCGGAAAAGTAAAGTTGAAGTTGCAAGGTGGAAGGGTTAGAACCCTTCCGGGTGTTCTGCATATTCCTGCGTTGGCCAGAAATCTGATTTTTGTAAGCAAGTTGGATGATGCAGGTGTAAAGACAGTGTTCGAGGAGGATACCTGCAA
>APFE031588301.1:130053-144571 GCA_000404065.3 Pinus taeda
TGAAGTCTTTGACAGGTTTAAAGAATTTAAGGCTCTGGTGGAAAATTAGACAGAGAAGAAGATAAAGGTGTTGAGGACAGATAATGGTGGAGAATTTGGCAGTAAGGAATTTGAAGAATTTTGTAAGAAGTGTGGTATAGCACGGCAGAAGACTACTCCATATACACCTCAACAAAATGGAGTCGTAGAAATAATGAACAAGACGTTGATGGAAAAGGCAAGAAGCATGCTCAATGGTGCCGAGTTAGGACAAGAATTCTGGGCAGAGGTGGTGGATACTGCATGTCACCTGGTCAACAGGTCACCTTCATCAGCGTTGGAGGATAATACTCCACAAGAAGTATGGGCTGGTAAGAAACCCTCTCTTTCACATTTGATGATATTTGGATGTGATGCATATGTACATGTTCCAAATTTGAAATGAACCAAGTTGGATAGTAAATTTGAAAAGTGCATCTTTATTGGGTATAAGGATGGCTTAAAGGGTTATAAGCTTTGGAACCCAGTCACACGGAAGGTTGTGTACAATAGAGATGTGGTTTTCAGAGAGGTGAAAGATGTTATTAAACATGAAGTCCAACCAAAGGAACCTCTCAAGGTAGAGTTTGAACTAAAGGAGGAAGAATCAAACTTTGTAGCAGAGGAGGAATCAGAAGATGAAGAGCCACAAACTCTGACTATGAGAATATTAGTTCGAGAAAGAAGGCAACCAGAAAGGTATAGTCCATCTGCTTTCTATTCAAATTTTGCTTTGTCTGTTACTGATGATGATCCCAAAACTGTGAAGGAATCAGTGGATTGAGAGGATGGAAAACTCTGGAAAGAGGACATGGTTGATGAAATGGCATCTTTGCACAAAAATGAGGCTTGGGATCTGGTGGAGTTTCCAACTGGAAGGAAACCCATTGGCAACAAATGGGTGTTTAAAAAGAAGACAAATGCAGAAGGGAAGGTGGAGAAATACAAATCTCGATTGGTAGCAAAAGGTTATTCCCAGGTGTCGGGAATTGATTTTGGTGATATTTTTTCCCTTGTTGCCAGGTTAACTTCTATTAGATTACTTTTATCTGTTGTTGCTGCTTTTGATTTTAAGGTAGAACAGATGGATGTGAAGACAACATTTCTTCACGGGGATTTGGAAGAGGAAATCTACATGAAGCAACCTGAACGCTTTGTGGTGAAGGGTAAGAAAGAACTAGTATGCAAGTTAAAGATGTCTCTATATGGGTTAAAACAGTCACCAAGGATGTGGTATCAAAACTTTGATACATTTATACGGGGAGTTGGCTTCACCAGAAGCAAAGAAGATCATTGTGTGTATTTTAAATTAAATGGTGACCGTGTTATTTATCTGGTCTTGTATGTGGATGATATGTTGCTGGTTGGAAATGACAAAGAAATTATCCAGGATTTGAAGACCCAATTGTCCTCCAAATTCGACATGAAAGATCTCAGTGTTGTAAACTATATTTTGGGCATGGAAATTAAAAAGAGATCAAGCAAAGAGGAAGCTCTGGTTAAACCAGAGGAAGTATGTCGAGACAATACTGCAAAGGTTTAATATGTAGGATAGTAAACCGGTGAAGGTTCCTATTCCTGTAGGTGTGAGGTTATCTACTAAACAGTGTCCCAAGACACAAGAAAAGGAAGACGACATGTCCCGTGTTCCATATGCAAGTGCAGTCGGTAGCTTGATATATGCAATGGTCTATACTAGACTAGACATTGCACATGCAGTGGGAGTATTGAGCAGGTTTATGTCAAAACCAGGGAAGGAGCACTGGACAACAGTGAAGCGGGTTTTTAGGTATTTGCGTGGCACTAGTGATTATGGTTTGTGCTACCAAGGAAGACCAGGATTGGACAGAGTGTTGGATATTCGTGGCTTTGTTGATGCAGACTTGGCTGGAGATCTGGATCAGAGAATATCTACAAGTGGGTATGTGTTTAACCTATTTGGAGGTGCAGTCAATTGGATGAGTAAGAAACAATCTGTAGTGGTACTATCAACTACAAACGCAGAATACATGGCAGCCACTCATGCAAGCAAGGAAGCACTTTGGTTGCAGAGATTGTGTTCAAGTATGGGGTTAGTACAGGGAGCTATAAGGATAAACTGTGAAAGCCAAAGTGCAATTTTCTTGGCAAAGAACCCTGCTTATCATTCAAAGACAAAGCACATTGATGTTCAGTATCACTTTGTGAGGGATATGATAGAAGAAAAAAGGTGTTGCTGGACGCTTTGAAGAATACTGCAGATGCATTGACAAAATCTGTGAGCTCTGAGAAGTTCTCTTGGTGTAGAGAAACAATGGGCATTTCAGGGCTAGAAAAATGACTAAGCTCTCTTGTCGCCCCCTGTGGAAAGAAAACAACAAGTGGGAGATTTTTGGGTTGTGTTATATTCTTTCCATGACTAACCTACGTAGTGAACCAGGGGGTTAGAGGGGGGGTGGAGCCCCCAGTTCGTTTTGCCGATTACGCAGCGGGGGGTTCACAGGGGGGGCAGTAGCCTCCCCTGTCTGGGGGGTTGGAGGGGGGCAGGTAGTCCCCCTCTACAAGGTCCAGGGCAGTGCCTCGGGAAATTTGTTTTTGGACCCTATATTAGGTTGGGCGAACCTACCTATGGTTTTCGATCCATGGTTTTGGACGCGATGGTTTTCGTTTAATGGTATTGGATGCTTCGGAATGTATAAATATGTATTGTAACATTGAAAGGAAAATAATGAAAAATCAAGCTAGTAGTCCTGGTTTTGGGACCCAGGGGAGAATCTCTGTGCATATGTGTTTTATGTGTTATGATCTCGCATTGTTTATTTTCTTTGTTTTAGAATTCGTATGCAGGTAATTTCTGTACAAGGTTAAAACCTACAAGAATATTTGTAGTTGAGTTTTATCAGTGATTTTGTCTGGAAATTTATCTATGAAATCAATACTATGTTGCATAATGTAATATGATCCATATTGAATCACATATCCCAAGAAACATATCATAGTCTGAAATAACTTCGTTTCTGAATATGATAAAACTACACATTTTTATTTGACTCTCTTGTATAATATATTAAGATGCTTTATATGAGAGGAAATATCTGCAGAATGAATTAGAACATCATCAATATATTTCTTCAAGAAATCATCCATACCTTCAAAAGTTTCATCCATAATCCTCTGGAAGGCAGATGGAGCGTTTACTAGTCCAAAGAGCATAATATTCCATTCAAAATGTCCTTCTGGTACTGAAAAAGTTGTTTCCACGTATCTTCTTCTTTTATACCTACTTGCTAGAAACCAGACTTCAAATCAAACTTGGAAAAGATTTTTGACTATGATATCTAAGACAAAAGCACTGAGGGCTTTGGCAAGGGATAAGCATCATAATCAAGAATATTATTTAGAGGCTTATAGTTTACTACCAATCCTGGTTTTCCTCTAATAATCTCTGAATGTTTGTTGACATAAAATCCAAAATAAGCAATAGGGCTATGAGACTTCCTGATCAAACCTTTTTGCAGTAAGGATTTTATTTCTTCTTTACAATACCTGAGTTGTCAGAATTCATCGGTATTTCCTTTGATCTACTGAGCCTTCCATGAAATTCCTTTTTCAAAGGCAATTCTACTTCATGTTTATGGATATGCCAAAAGGCATTCGGATCTTCAAAACAACAAGATTTTAGTTTCTGAGAGATCTCACTTATTTCCTTATCAAATTTTCCTTTCAGAAGATTTTCATCAATCTTCAGCATTTCTTTCTTCTTCTCCATCTTTGCCAAGGTATTCTATAGCCTGTCAATTTTTCTCAATCTATTAGGAGAATAGGAATAAATAAAAGGACAGAAATAATCTATACCTTTGAAGAGAAGAAAATATCCCCATTTCTGTGATTTTTCATCATTATTACTTCCATGTCTTCTGAAATTTCTCAGGAAAGGAGTTCCTAAGTACATAACACAACTAAGCCCTGTGACTAATGGAGCATGAACTTGAATTCCTTCAGATTGAGAAACAAAGACATCTATTATAGCTTCTTTCGTTGTCTTTATTTCTCCACTTGCAGTGACAACTCCTAGACACTTTATCTTTTGTCTTTAAGAATAGGGAATTACAGTGCTGCTTACTATGTCCAATATTGTACCTATATCAATTAGAACCTTCCACCATTCTATGGGAGAACCAATTCTCATTTTCATTTTTACACAATACATTACATCTGCGTTCATTGCATTCATTCCTAATCCAGATCTAGGATCTTCAATTTCTTCATCTGGAATTTCAAACTCTTCATATTTGAAAATCCCTTTAATTGGATCATGATATGCATCAGGCTGTGTTTCTTGTTCTTTCTGTGAAGATTCTCCTTTTGTGGGTTGTGCATGTAAGGAATGTATGTTGTGCCCCTGATGTGCTTCAATGCTTAACCTTCTATTCTCTCTGACTTCTTTTCTGAGATATTTGATAGCTTGACTAATTGCAGGAAGTGTTTGAGGAAGACAATATTCAATTATTTGTTGTCTGAATTGACTTGTTAGACCATGAACTGAAAATAAGGCTGCAAATGGGAATATAGCTATGTTTATGATTTCTCTGTGACTTTTGTTGTTCTTGATATTGTTGTGACTTGGACTATTGAAGATGGGTCATCAACAATCCTTTATACATTTCTTTGAGTTTTGGATCATCAGCATTAACCATTTGTGTAAAATAATTTCTAGAAAGCTCATCATGATCTATGTTTTCATTTGATAGTGGTCTGAACATCCTGACTGCATTACATTTGCAAATGTCAGGATCACTGCATTCACAGAGTTCTTGAAAACATTCATTACAGTGTGGATCTTTGCAATATTCAACTTCAAAATCTTCTTCTTCATAAACAACATGTATCTGGTCATTTAGATCATAATAAGTTTCTAAATCTATTAATTCTTCACAGCTAGAAGGGAGGTCAACAATATTTACCTTGCCAGATTTACTTTTATAACTAAATTATTTCTTCTTCCCAGATTGTTGTTTGTATTTTTTCAGTTTTGGAGAATTTGGAGCAATATGTCCTTTTTCATTGCAATGGAAGCAAAATATTTGCTTCTGTTTTGGCCTTTGATGAAACTGATTTTTTTTTAATCTCTGGGAGGCCTGGTGTGAATGATTTTTTTTATTTTCTACGGATCTAAAAGTTTGCTTAGAGTAAGCTTTCTTTTTAGAGTCACGATGATCATATCCCCCTAAACTTTTAGAGCCATGTAAATGCCATTGTTTACATAGTTTTTGATATCCATGTGGTTTAGTGGAGCCGGTGGCAGCTCGAGCAACTTTCTTCCAGAGCAGAGTTCAACAATGACAACTTTAATAGCATGTCTTATAACACCAAATTTATAGGAACCACTGTTTCCAGGAAGCTTATTCAAAATGGCAGTTGTTACCCAATTTGGTAAAGAAGCAATGAAGATTTCTTTCCATTCGGGATCTAGAATCATGTCAGAAGAAAGAGTATGCAGACGATGGAGATATTACATAAAATATTCATCAAAATGTTGCATCTTAGTAAGATTCATGGATGTAAGTGTGACTACAGCAAGTTCATTATTGATCTGAGGATAACCACAAAAATTGACAAGAATTCCATGCATTAGGAAACCAATCATGTTATTCACAGGTAATGAAGTCTGTGGATCCATATATGTAGTATTATCTGGGTTCATTACCACAGATGTTTCCCAAGAAGGAATGAGGATAGGATCATAATGAATTTCTACATTAAGCTAAGAATCAAGGAGTCCTTCGAATCCACTGATGATTTTCCTGGTTGCATTTATTGGAGAAATGTCATCTACTAAATATGTGCGGTAGAAAACCTACATGGAACTCAATGTAGACAATATTTCTGCTTCAAAACAATTATCAATATTCCATGAATATGTGCAAGAAGCAGACCAATCTTTATGATATTTTGATTTCACGAGATCTCTTTTATCAGGTGCAGGTGACCAAGAAGAATTCCAAGAACTTCTATCAGTAACTTTATGTACATTTGTATCTTTGGGTTCTTCTTCATCAGAAAATGAAATTAGATTAGGAATGTCTTTTGCTATCTAAAAAGTTTCTTTATCAGGAGGAGAAAAATTATTCACAAGAAACTCTAAATCTTCTAGAGTAGGAGGAACAGAGGGCGCTGTTTCAAATTTGTCGAGTACTGTATCAGAACTAGAAGGTTTATCAGGATCATCTCCTGATTTCAACCACTCAGAAACTATCATTCTATGTCTAGGGCTTTAAGAGTTTAGAGTGGAAAACATGCCAAGAGTAGCCATAGGAACATAGACAAAGGTAGTTTCTGGTTTAGGAAAAATGATATCACCAGGATTCTTCATTTTTGATTGAAGAGTGGTAGGAACAACATGGAAAGGAAATTGACCTTGAGGATCTGAGAAATAAGTAGTAGCTTTAAAAGTAGGATCAGGAGTGTTTTTCTTTTTCAAACTTTCAACATAAGTAGAGACAACCCAAACTTGTTTCTTTACCACTTCAAGTGACATTTTTAAGCTTGTCATCACCTCCTGATTCTTATCTGCTACTGAATGTACTTTTCCAATCCATTTGGAATTATCATTAATCCCTTTTTCTAAAACATCAATAGTTTTGGCAACATGCAAATCATTTGATCCAAGAGTTTTTATTCCATCTATTAATTGATCTCTGGTAAAATCTACCTTTTGAAGAATTTTATTAATTATTTCTTGGAGCATTTTATTTTCTATGGCTGCATATTGATGATTTCTTTCTAGATGTTTAATGAAACTATCTAGAGCAATATTTATCCAATTTGTTGCTGCAACTGATTCGTTGTTTGAAAGATGAGACTGGTAAGACTAAAGTGGAAGTAACTTAAAAATCTTATCATCTTGTCTGATAACAAGGATTTTCCAAGGAGGAATTGTTGTCTCAGTGCTAAGAATAGTGCCATCTATTAATTCCCATTTGTGTTTTGGCACTTTTGTCTATAAGGCTGACCCTTGCATCATATTCAATCTAAGGGTTTGACAGATGTGTTCTAACAAAAGCTACCCTTTCATCTTAATAGATTGTAAATGTTTCGAAACATTTGATTTTTGCAACAAATTTTTATATTTATCATCTATGTGAGGGATGATAAGAGGTCCAGGAATTTCAACTGGATTTCCTAAGCCATAGTCATGAGTGATTAGAGTAAAGAACTCAGAGGTTTCAGAAACTTTTTGGACAACAGAAGGAGTGGTCTTCTTATAAAATTTGACGACACATCACCAATGAATAGAAACATTATTGCTATTATCTTCGAAATCATCATATCCATGTGTTTGGATGTCAAGCATTAGGGCATTGATGGCATTAGGATCATCTAAGGAAATAGAAAAATCAGGAACACAGGACCAAGAAATTGGACCGTAGGCTAATGTTCCTTGACATCCTCCAATTAAAGCTTTATGAAAAGTTTTCCATCAGTGATCAAAAACACAAGAGAAGAAAACAACGTCTTGACATTTTCTATGTAGTGGCTTAATTCCAATTTGGATATGACCAAAATGAGCAAAATTAAGATGAGCTTTTAGTGTAGTTGTAAACTCAGATTGCTTCAAAATGTTCATTTTTTGAAGTAGATGATTATTAATGGAGGTTTGTAGAATTTCTTCTTTAACCTTATATCTCCAGTATTATATAGTGTCTAATAATCCCAGATTTGTATAGACATCTTTGGGGTCTATTTTTGGTAAAGACCAAGAACCAGACTTACTCTCTTCATTAATAATGTAATAGATTTATCATGGATGACAGTTTGAAAAATAGATTCGTGATTCTAGATTGTGCAGTAGAGGAGTCTCTTCCCTCTCTGTGATTAAAGTATCAGTCACGGATTTTTTTTTTTCCGCACTTCTGCATTCTTGCTTTTGCCGTGTGCGTTTTGTAGTATCTTTCTTTCGCTGTGTGCACTTTTTAGTTGGTATCAGATCCTTAGTTTTGGATAATTTGTCTCCAGCATGAAGTTCTCTTCATGAGTTTAGTGATAAAAGTTTTGATTAAATTCTTAGAGAAGAAGAAGAAAGAGAATGTAATGAAAAAACCATGATGATCATATTGCACAGGTGAAAAAGGAGTTACATGCAAGATTTAGGATGATCGAATTGGGATTACTTCATTAATATCTTGGAGTTGAAGTCTTCCAACGTCCACATCATATTTTCATTTCTCAGAGTAAGTATGCAGCAAAGGTTCTTCGGTGATTTGGTAGGCAAGATTGCAAGCCTGTTCTCACCACCATGGAGCAAAACTTGAAACTTTCAAAATTTGAAGGCGACAAAAGGTGGGCAATAGAACTTACAGATAATTGATTGGAAACCTAATTTATTTGAAAAATACTCATCCTGTTCTATCTTATGCCGTCAATATTCTTTCATGTTTTATGGAGGAAGCATGAGATAGTCACTATAACGCAGCCAAAATACTTCTTCGATATATCCAAGGAACAAAAGATTTTGGTCTTCTTTACACAAAGACTAAAATTTTTGTACTTGGTGGATATTCTGATGCCGACTTTGCTAGGAGTATTGATGATCAAGCATCAACATCAAGCTATTTAATGAACATGGGGTCAGCAGCAGTATCTTGGACTTGCAAGAAACAAGCTACAATGGCCACTTCTTCCGCAGAAGTAGAGTACATTTCAACATGGGAAGTAGCATGTGAAATTGTTTGGTTGCATCGAATTTTGCAGGACTTAGGCATTTCTCAGGTAGAAGCTACATCATTATTCATTGACAACTACTCAACCATCAAACGTACCAAGAACCAATTTTTTCATTCAAAGATAAAGCACGTGAACACCAAGTATCACTATATCAGATCTCTCATTGCCAAAGATGTCCTCAAGCTAGTTTATTGTCCTTCCGTAGATCAAATCTCCGATATTTTCATGAAACCGCTTGGCAGAATAAAATTTACTAAGTTCAGGGATGAACTTGGTATCTATTGTAATGTATCTTTGGATCATGGGGGGAATGTTAGATGATCCAAAAATACAATCTTATCATAGGTTATAAAATTAGAATAAAATAGTTATTAATTTAAGATATTAAATTAATAATTATTATTTTAGAAGTTTAGTTATTTAAAGAAGTATTATTGTTGTAACTACACAATGACCCTCAAAGTGTTCGTATCTTAGCTCTATTTAGGAGATTGTTAGCTAGTTGGTTGAAATAGCATTTAATGTAAATGGACACTTGTTATTAATAAGTGATCCAATAATTAGAGTAGTTAGGACATGGAGCTTATAAATAGCTCACTGCAAGAGTGTTTGGATGTTCGGGTGTAAACTCTTGCAAAATCAAATTATGCAATTATTTTTTTTTATTAATAAAATTACATGTTTGAGGACACTTCTACCATTAATTAACCGAGCATGCTCACACATTCCCATTCTAAACACATAATTTCCCTTAGATTCAAATAAATTGAAATAAGCTCAAATCATACATCATTGATAGCTTGTCAATAAGGTATACTTTCAATCCTATTTACTTCCTGTAACAAGAAGTCAAAATAACATCTTTGACTAGAACATCATGTATAAACATATCACATCAGGTTAGCTCAAAACACAACCATCATCATTCAACATCATAAATCACATGCAACCATCATAAACCAGAATCATAGATCACATGTAATCATCATAGACTCAAATCATAATTCGCATGCATAATAAAACTGGAATAAATAACTATACTTATCCTTTAATCAATCCTTAGCTTCTACCTTTGTCTTTGTTCCGTACACACTCTGTATCAGTTTCCACACCAGACAATCACCCAGTGCCTTCTCCTCAACCATGTGAACATACACATAGTGTGTATCAAACATATACAACTACACATGTCATACAACACCTTTCACTACATGCATCTACATGAGTACCATATGTACCACATGTATAGAGTACCATCTGTATGCTACAACCACTTGCACAAGGTGTGCACATCATCACATGTACAAGAGACCACCTGAATAATGTGTACACAATGCCACATGTACACTGCAGCACTGTACAAGATGTACACAATACCACATGTAGACAGTAGCACATGCACTACATGTACGTGACACCACATGTACACAATGAAACATGCACAACATGTACATATAACCACCTCCACACAACACCACATGCACACAAGACCATATGTACATACACCACATGCAAAAAATGCACGCAACACCACTTATACCTAGCACTGCATATCCAACATGTACATAACATCATCTATACATAGCACCACATATCCAACCTTCACAAAGCACCATACACAACACCACATATTGGTCATGCACGCAATAAAATATGTACGTAGAACCGCATATCCAACATATACATGCACATAACATCAAATATTAAAAAAGTGCACAAAAATAGTACCACACTTCCAAAACAACATTGTATTTACCAAAAACCCTGCTTCCCGTGTCTTATCCATGGTTGTGCCCACATGACACAGACTGCACTACATTCATTTCATTGCTATATCATTTGGTATAACTTTTCCATAACATAGACATAATAAAATCACATAATATCAACTCATAACATATGATACTAACCTTTTGTATTTTTCATGACAACTCTTCCCAATTGATTCCTTGTAAGACTAGTAACCTCCTCATACCATTCTCCTGCATAAGCAATCATTACTCAATAAGGATGATTTCTGATGACCCTATCAAATAGTGACATCGATACATGTATACATGCATATATATACATATAAATTATCATAAAAAAATCATGATCCTATTAGACAACGATATAAATGCATACATATATACACATAAAGATCAACATAATCATGATCACAACAAAATTGCCAGATATTATAATTTCTAGGTTACAAAACTTCCTTATTTGTACAAAACATGCACAAAATTGAGAAAAATCATTCCCAGCATAGCTGAGGCATTTTACACCTTAGGTCCATTTACTTTACCTTCTCTAGTTACCTTTCACGTCTATACTACCACCATTTGTTTACCACTATGGACCAACCACTCCATCCGACTCTCATAGTCTTACCTTCCACTATGCTTAGTCATGCACAGAGCTTCATTCGAGTCATACATTACCTGTTGGGTACAAAACACCTTTCCCTAATCTTAATTCACTTTCCTCTTTCCCCAAAAATGCCCAAGACTCAAAACATAAAAGGAAATTCGAAGAGACAACCAAGAAGAAAACCATGAAAACTAATAACAACACAACACCACAATAAAGTGGCATAAGTATGCACGAGACACATGCAAATCTCAAATCAAGTGCAACAATCGCAAAGGGCCAAAAGCACAAGGCTAACAATAGACACCATGACTCAATCCCCATGGTTCCTGAGGAAAGCTTAACCGAAGCCTTCTTCAAAATTTAATGGCAAATTGTTTTCCATGCAATCCCCTACATCATGCCACTATAAACACATAAATGTTAACGCATAAGTAAACATAACAATACACTGGTTATCTTACCTTGTTGTGCCAATTATGCTTCCTTGGAATTTAACACATCCACGCCATCTCTCATGGAACTCCAATTCCTTCACAGATCGACCTGCAAATAGAGCCTAGCTAATACACCTGTCTCGTACATGTTCATCAATCTAGCATATATTCATATAATGTCAAACCAAAGCAAAGTTAGGAAGACTTCCTGTATGTAAAGCACTCATTTTTTGGAATTAGGGTTTCCAAACATAACCAAAGGAATTATTACCTAATCTGGAATTTATCCAGGACAAACAAATTAAAGGTATTACAGATTCATGTGCATGGATGTGCCTATGTTACTTATGCAACGGATCGATAAGATTGCTAGAATACATAGACACTGAGGCAATCAGAGAAAAACATAACAACCAAACATGTAAACAAAACAAGTTTAATAAGGAGTTCACCCAATACTCCTAGGCTACATCTCTTGGTCCAACCTTTCAGTGGTGGCCTCTCTATTATGTTTTAAAGTAGTGTTTTACAACTGTGAACTCGAATTGAGTCTCACTTAAACAGTTGTAAGTCAGTAGGACTAGAGTAAACAGACTCTCCTTATCGAACTTGACCTCTGAGATTCACAGTAGTATGGCAAGCCTATGCCGAGGAGTTTTCTTGAACCTCTCAAGCCTTCAATGGAGTACACAGACTCTCTAACTCTCTCTGGCTTTATTTGGCTCGATGTTGCCTTCAAGTCAACTCAGCTTCTACTCTCTACTCTTAGCTAGCTTCATATAACTAAATCTTGTCATTGCTTTTTTGTTTCTCTTCTTGGTTTCTGCCTGCTCTACTTCTGTCAGTTCATGGCTTTAAAGCTAGTTTGTTCTTTTGACTGTTCGTTTCCACTTCTCGATCCTCTAGTTTCCTTACCTCTGTTTGTTCGAAGTCCTTTTCTCTGCATCATCATCACTGAGTAATGCATAATCATTCCGATGTGGGCGATTCTTTCTCTCATCCACCTTTCACATGTCACTCAATGTGTGGCATTGGGCGGGACTCAGTCAAAACTGCTTACCACCTCGAAGCCTTCTAATATCCTGCCATTTTCGAGAATCTCGCACTACGGAACTGAAATAGTTACATTTTCACATTTCATAATGTTTTTGGGTCCAGGAGCTTTGAGGCTTTCCTTCACTGAGGGGGACACCTTGCAATACATAATTAGTGCTAATCGTGTATCAGAAACCACCCCCATTTCTTGATTTGACCTCCCGTTTTGCCATTTTTGCACCATCATGCATTTACCATGGGCCAACAGCCTGCGCGCTTGACCGAGGGTCCTCATTGCTTTGCTCTAGCAGCAACTGCGGTTGTGACGAGGATTCCTTCTAATAGATTGATTTTTCTAGGACTTGAATCTTTTAGCATAACTTGAAATAATCATGAAAACATAGACAGTGTTTTAGGATCCAATTCAAATCATGGCCTTCCCACTGAAAAAGCTTTTGGACCACCAAAAGTTGGTTTTCTTTTAAGCATCAACCAAGTGAGGGTATTGCTTCCTTGCTTGCTCAATTTCTATACATTTCACACTACTTGGTTTTGAACCTTTGAGTCCAATCCTGAGGTACTCAACATCCCCTTTGTGAATAGTTCTTACCTTCTTGTCTAGAACCGTATCTTCCTACAATTCATTAAGATATTCAGGTAACAGATCATCAATAGAAGGCAATTGACTCTTCTCTTCGGGATCTTCAATTAATGAAGGTTCAAATAGTCTCAAGTTGTCTGCATTAACAACTGAGTAGATATGCATGTAAGCTAGTAGATCAAGGCGAAAATCATTCTCACGAATTTTCTCAAGTATCTTGAAAGTTCCATACCTTATTGGCTTCAACCTCTTACCTTCACCTTTCATTTTGTCTTTGGTTATATACATCCAGACTTGATCCCCAACTTGGAAACTATGCTCCATCTGAAGCTTGTCATGGCTTGCCCTGTACTTGGCTTGGCTCTTTTCCAACTATTCCTGTACTACCTGGTGAATCTCTTCGATTTGTTCAATGAACTTGGTCGCCTTGTCCACATCACTGTGTCCATCAACTTCTATGTCTTTACCAAAGACAAAATCCAAGGGAGACCTTCGTGTGAAACCAAAATAGGTCTCAAAAGGAGATATCTATGTAGAAGAATGTTTGGCTCGGTTGTAAGCATGTTGCACATAACATAAATGTTTATTCCAAAGTTTTGGATGCTTGTTGCAATAGCCTCTGAGCAACTAGATCACTGTCCTGTTGACCACTTCTGTTTGGCCATCTGTTTGCGGATGAAAAGTTATGCTCTTCTTTAGCCTAGTGTCCATCAATTCCCACAAACTTGACCAAAATTTCCCAACAAATCGAGTATCTCGATTAGATATTATGGAAGTGAGTAATCTGAAATGAACCCATAGATGTTGAAAGAACAACTTTGCAGTTTGTTTAGCTGTAATCTATTTGTTACAAGGTATTAAAATACACATTTTTATGAACCTATCCACAACAACATATAAATTGTCAACACCTTTCCTAGATTTAGGTATTCCTCCAGCAAAGTCCATGCAAACACTTTCCCAAGGATGAGAAGGAACTAGTAGTGGAGTGTATAGGCCTAGTTTTCTATTGCTGGGCTTGCTTTTAGCACACATGGTACACCCTCTTATATATCTAGAAATTGTCTCATTCCTTTTTGGCCAATAACAAAATCTTTGTAGTTGTGCAAATGTTTTACTTACACCAAAGTGACCTGATATTAGGTAAGTGTGTGCTTCTCGGATTGTATTTACTCTTTTAGTTTGTGGAATGCATAGCTTCCCAAAATGATACAAGATTTGGTCGTTAACATGATAATCAAATTCTTCTACTCGTTTTCCTTGACTTAAAGTTTCATATACATCTTTAAAATCTATATCTTGAGCATATTGTTCAATTTAGCTCTCATGCAATATTGAATTATTCTTAAGTATAGTAGATGTATTT
>APFE031588301.1:144895-193528 GCA_000404065.3 Pinus taeda
AGTTAACTACTGTAGAATGGAATGTCTCATAATGATAGCATATGGGTTTACTGTGCTACATCAACACGGCTCCCATGGCATAGTCACTGGCATCCATTTGAATCTCAAATAGTCTTTGAAGATCGGGAAGTGCTAGTACTAGTGTTATACTAATCTTTTCTTTCAAGGTGCCGAAGGCTTTCTTCTGTTTTCCTCCCCACTGAAACACCTTGTTCAATCCTGTTAAAGCATGTAAGGGAGCTGTAATTAAGGAAAAGTTAGAAATAAAATTCCTCCAATATTGTGTTGCTCCTAAGAAGCTTCTAACTTCTGTAGCAGATTTGTGTTTAGGCCAGTTTACAATGACTACAACCTTATAGGAATCTATCTTCAATTCACCACCCCCTACTATATGTCCCAAATAATTCAAATATGTTTTTCCAAATTCATATTTTAAGAGTTTAACATAAATTTTTTCTCTTTTCAAAACATCTTGTGTTTGTTTAACATGCTTTAAATGTTCTTCCCACATTTTGTTAAATATAAGAATGTCATCGAGACATACAATAACTAAATCATCAAGAAAAGGTCTAAGTAAATCGTTCATTACTCTCATGAAAGTTGCAGGAGCATTAGTTAAGCCAAAAGGCATAACCAACCACTCATACAATCCCTGTTTTGTTTTGAAAGTAGTATTCCATGCATCTTGCTCTACAACTCTAACCTGATGATAGCCACTATGCATGTCTAACTTGGAAAAATAAATAGCTTCTTTCAACTGATATAATAGATCATCTATTCGAGGAAGAGGTTAATGATTTTTTATCGTTATTTTATTCAGTGCTCAATAATCAATGCACATTCTCCATGAGCCATCTTTCTTTTTCACCAAGATAATTGGGGACCCACATTGTGATGTGCTAGGTCTAATGAACCCTTTCTCGAGCAGCTCATGTTCCTGCTTCTTCTTGATTTATGCATTCTCTAAAGTAGACAACCTTTTATACCTGTGGATGCGATTGTTGCTTCATCTCCTCAATCTGACCCTAAATCCTTTTGAATAGTTGCAACAGTCTTCTTCTTCTTGCCCTTGAACTTCCTAGGTTTCAGCTCTGGATGCAGAATCTAACAGTGTTCATCATCATGGCCATCCTTCTTAAAGTGAGTGCATGAAGGCTTGCTTTTCTATACAGTGTTTGTCTTCCTCTCTTTCCATTTTAGTTTTCTTTTCTCCTTGTTTTTGCTTATAGTGGGTTGGGATGATCCCCCAACTTCTGGGTTCCCATTCTTACCTCTAGCTTCTAGATGTGTAGCCTGAATAGATACCTCATCTATACTAGTGGGATTAAACATGAGGATAGTGTGCCTCATGTAGTTGTGTAGACCACCTATATACTTCAACAGAGTCTCAGGTGAGTCTAAAGAAATTCCTAGAATCAAAGCTTTTTTCCTAAATTCTTGGGTGTAACCTTGTACACTTTTCCCTTTTAGATATCGAAGAGTTTTCTAGCTCATCATGGCTTGCTGCTTGTAAGCTAGTGGATAGAATTATTTTTTTATTATAGAAACAAATTCACTCCAGACAGAAAGAATCTTACCATGTTTCTTCATGTCAGCTTGTGTCCTGCCTTCCCACCATACTAAGGCAGTGCCTCTAAGGCGTAGGCTAGCCAGCTAAATCTTACTCTTGTCTAAGTCAATGCTTTGCACTCTACAATAAACATCAATCTGTGTGATCCAATTATCCAACTTCTCTGCATTCAACTCTCCATCATATATCGGAAAATCAAATTTAACATCTAATTTAATCAAATATGTCTTCTTTTTATTTTCAGGGCTATTAGGAGGGGTGAGAACTTTTTCTTCTTTCTCTTTGCCTTTATAGTGGTCATCAAGGAGAGATTTTTCTACTCCTTTGTCTTTTTTATACCTTGATGAATCTTCATCTCTATGTTTCTTAAAGTCCCTATACAGTTCCTCTGCCATTGACTTCATGGTCAAAAAACTATCCATGAAATGGGGGTCTAATTCCAAGGGATTGCCTTCCGACATTTTCCTCTTAGAATAGACACTTCCAATTTTCGGGTTAGTTTCAGCCAACTATCCTTCTCCTAATTTAAGCTTTTATCTAGTTAGTATTCAACAACAAAATCCAACACAATCTTGTCTAACTTTAGTAACCCTAAGCTCTGATACAACTTGATCTGTAATTTATCCAAGAAAAATGAATTAAAGTTATTAAAAAATCATGATGTGGCTATGTTACTTATGCAATAGATCGATAAGATTGCTAGAATACATAGACACTGAGGCAATCAGAGAAAAACATAACAATCAAACATGTAAACAAAACAAGTTTAATAAAGAGTTCACCAAATACTCCTGGGTTACGTCTCCCTGTCTAGCCTTTTAGTGGTGGCCTCTCTATTATGTTTTCAAGCAGTATTTTACAACTGTGAACTTAAATTGAGTCTCACTTAAATAGATGTAAGTCAATAGACTGGAGTACACAGACTCTCCTTACTGAACTCGACCTTTGAGGGTCACAGTAGTCTGACAGGTCTATGCCGAGGAGTTTCCTTGAACTCTCAAGACTTCAATGGAGTACACGGACTCTCCGACTCTCTCTAGCTCTGTCTAGCTTGATGTTGCCTTCAGGTCAGCTCGGCTTCTACTCTCTACTCATAGCTAGCTTTGTATAACTAAATCTTATCACTACATTTCTGTTTGTCTTCTCGGTTTCTACCGGCTCTGCTTCTATCAGTTCATGCCTTTAAATCCATTCTATTCTTTTCATTGTTTGTTTCCACTTCCCAACCTTCTGGTTTCCTTACCTCTGTCCATTCAAATTCCTCTGCTCTGCATCATCATCACTCAGTAACACTTCGCAGGGAGGTGGCCAGTTGTGTCCCAATGAGCTGGGTGTCAGATTCCTTGAATCATATTCGAATGGTCATTAATTATATTTGCTTCAAGATTGCCCACAAATGTGAATCGCTTGCCAACTCATCGTCCACATCAGACTCCAAATCCCCTCTAATCTTGCTTTTTGACTTTTCAAATCTGGTCAGTCATTGGGACACATCTCCGCCATTGATTTGGGCCCCCCAGATCCTATGGTCATCCTTCATATCAGGTGGACAAGTCACATGGTGTTTACCTGTCTAATGTGGGCAGTTTTCTCTCTCATTTGCCAGACGTGTGTCACTCTATGTGTGGCATTGGGCAGGACTCTGTTAAAACTACTTCCCGCCTCAAAGCCTTCTGATATCCTACTGGTTTGGGGAATCCCATGCTATGGAACTGAAACAGTTACTTTTCCGCATTTCACAGCATTTTCAGGTCTGGGTGATTTGGGGCTTTCCTTCACCAAGGGGCATGCCCTGCGATACACGATTAGTGCTTTAGCGCTAATCGAATATCAGAAACCACCCCCGTTTCTTGATTTCGCCTCCAGTTTTTCGAGTTTTGTGCCATCGCACGTTTACCGTGGGCCAATGGTCTACACGCTTGACCAAGGGTTCTTGTTGCTCCGCTCTGGTTGCAACTACAATTGTTACAAGGATTCCTTCTAATAGCTTGATTTTTCTAGGACTTGAATCTTTTAGCATAGTTTGAAACAGCCATGAAAACTTAGAGAATGTTTTAGGATCCAATTCGGATCATTACCCCTATCCTTTCTTTTACCATCTATATTGTTGCATTTGAGTCTTATTACATGATATCAAGTCATCTAATTGTTAGTTATATAAACACATCAACTATTACCTTGTCATGCTAATACCAATCATCTTTCTTGCAACTGCTCACACATGCCAACCACATGTTCCAACTATCAGCACAATCATATCTATCAATTTGAAATCAAATTTTACAAAAAATCATGTCTTAACCCATAGTCAACTCATAGTCATTAGACATAATGATACAACTATCAATTACATTCAAGCAAATATTAATTGTCTCAACACATATATGTTAGCACAAGAATCTTAAAAGAAAATCATTTGAGCACATACTCATATTGATGATGATGATGGTTAACGTCCGCTGAGACCAAAATGATCTATCGGACCATGACTTGCAAACATACCATGTTAAATAAATCAACTAGATGACATACTCAAATTATCAAGCACCAACTATAAGCGTAAGCGAGCTAATACCTTATTGTATCTGAGGGGAGGTTATCTTGTCTACACAATCGATCTAGATTAGTACGATATAACTTCACAACATATCAACTGAAGCACAAGTAAGATCATGTTATCCATAATGATCACTAACTAACATGTCCACATCCTAACTCACACAAAATATCGTTTATGCATAGAAATCATATATGTATGATTGGTCTAGATTAGTACCACACAATTCAATATAATAAGTCAACTCATACCTAAATGTCATAACCCTAACCATATGCATAGGCCAATCCAACTTAGTGTGATACATATAACATCAAGGTATAAATTCTATAACCCTAATCATTAATTTAACTATCATATAACAACCATAAGCTATATATCATGCTCATCAACAACATATAACTCAATCATCAGACTAAATATCATATAACAAAAACAATTTAAACTATAGCATACTCACCAACAACATATAACATATTTATTAGGTTATCTAATATAAAAAAATAATAGCAATGCATACAACTACATGTTACAATCATGCTTGACTATCTGGGACATGTGCATATAGCTACACTAATAAACTAACATCTATCATGAATTTAACCATAACATCAAAATACATGTACATAAACCTTATGTATATAAACCTAATGCATATAGAAATCCGTGACTTTCATACCTGCATGTGAAACATACAAGACCTGTATGATGATATGCTCTTACCTCAAAGTCCAATGTTGTAACCTCATTATGATTTTCTACATCTCATGCTCTGTCTCAACCAACACATTAGGACCATAACACACCAATATCACCCTCATGACCTAAATTCCATACCATGACTTTACAAGGCATGTTTAACCTACTATTCATGCATAACTATAATGAAGACCATTCATGCATGACAACTGCATGCATACATATAATACGTGAGCACCAAACCATATACACCTCATTCTAGTTGCAGACTACTAATCAATCCATGACCATATCAACCACACAAAACATGACCTTATGGATGAGAAAAACCATTACTCCATTGTATACATTTGAACATGCAACCCTTAACATGCATAAGAAATGCATAATAAACTACACATATGCATGAACGCATGTAGTCAACCATAAGCGATCAATTATTGTAACCAACCTACAAGACTGATACATGTAATCAAACGTACAAGAATGAAACCTGACATACAAGGATGAAATCAAGCTCCATATAACCATATAACTAGTCATATACTTATGATGATGTATTCCATAAAATCAACATCAAGTTCCTTATGACAACCTTACTATAACCATGATCAAAATGATGTAATAAAAAAAGCACATGGAATGCAAGTGTAAGATACACACATGCAAATGACATGCATACATGACCAAGCACCCTCACCCAAGGAGACCGCAACCACACTCACATACCACTTTATATCATCCCCTCCTCTAAGGTCTACCAAAGCAATCAACCAGCTTAGGTAAACATGTGACGAGAGAGCCAACTATAAGGGATTCAATCTCCTTAGTGACGTTAAGGAAATGAAATCGACAGAACACATCAACCAAACACATCCACATTAGCAGAAACACCCTCAGGAAACATGTCAACCACTCTCACATCCAACCCCTCGGTCGTATTGATGTTTTAAGCCTTTTAACCCATGGTTTCTCTCATTCTATAACCATGAAAATGTCTAGAAAGCCAAATTCGCTCTCACAACACTATGTGCTAGTGTCCATGGACTCTTCTCAATAGACTTGGTCCATCGTCCCCAAGATTTTAGCCACTTTTCTAGCCAAAAATCTCCGCCTCTACCGATAACTTGTTACAACCTCCAGAATCCATCAAAGACATGATGCCAATATCAACAAATTAAAATTCAACTTCAGGACTAGGCCTGAGCATCCCCAACTGGGATTGACATCCTGTCAAACACTTGGCATCAATGGAATCTACAGGTCTAGGATACAAGACATAACATGAATGACTCAAATCGCTTATGAAACATAACCAGAAGGATCACCACCTTCTCCATTAAACTGTTATAACATCAATTTGGCCTTACATCATTCCATTTAAAAATTACAAGTAAATACAAGAAATAACCATGACATGAACTAGTCATATAACCATTCTTATAACCAACACAAAACCATATAAACATGAGGGATATGACAACCGCTAAATCCACATACAAAAAAGTGTAAAATTGAGAGGGCTTAGCATTTATTAATCATAGCAAAATTCGACCAGGTTGAGGACTTCCACATAGCACCCAACCATAGGCATGGATGAACCAAATATTTCTTTCAGCCAGTCACCCCTGTGCCATATTACAAGCATGAATGTGACATCTCATAGAATAACTAACCCAACAACAACCAAGGTAATCAAGAGGTTAAAACACCTCTACCTCGTAAAGCTTTGATCACATCAAACCCAGTGCTCCAATCACAACCGAACCAAACTTGGAATGACATATGAAATTCATCACTATCTTTGATGATTTTTCTGTCCTTATCTCTTGGGCTTTACTACAATCCAATCCCAGATCACTAGGCGCTAATTTGAGACCAGTCTCTAAGGACTTAACACAATCTAAGCCCAGATCACTATGCCCTAAATCGAGACTCCTCCCACAGGTTTTACCGTGTATCCCACCAAAACCGATCAAGGGATTCTTAGGTCTTTGGAAATGAAATTTGAGACCACCTCTGCCCTAGATTTCCAAATTCATCCAGTAAACCAAAGCTTAAAAACCAAAATAAACATCTCAACAGTATGGCATACCGAAAAGGGTGAGGCTGGGTTGAAAACCAATGTCATAAACCATCAAAACCATGCTAGCAACAACAAGAGAATAATACACTAACATACAAATCCGTGCATGTCCAAACGAGCTAGAAAATCACAAAGGAAAAAGGTTACCTGTAATTATTCCTACAAAAGCTACCTAGTCCTACTTTTCCTTCATTGATCCTTGCTTTCCTTCCTTTTCCTTTTGTTTTATTTTCATTCCTTGATCCCAAATTAGAGTGCTCTAGGAAAAATCTAAGTGACCAAGAGTGAGAGAGAGGAAGAGAGAATAATGAGAGAGCTCCAAACTAGCACTGACGAAATCCTAACACTAACTAAGAGCTTGAGACAATAGTTTGATCTAAGAGCTTGACAATTGCTCAAGCATTTTTATGAATGAGAACTCTATTTTCTTCATTTTCTACTATTTTCCTTCATTTTACCCTCACATGCTACTTGTGACCTTTAGCTTTCCTTTTATCCTAATTTCCTTTATTTTCATAAACAAATGTGTGAGAAAAGTCATTTTACATTTCCAAACCCTTAGACATTGTGTTTGCCAATTTTACCTTACCCAAAACACACATCTAGTGATACCCACTAGGATATCTTTGTCCAACATTCAACTTGGATTACATGTCCCTTACTCGTGGTCCTATTTTTCCAGTAAACTTTTATTACATGGAATTTTCACCACAGTTGTTACAAATAATATCTATTTTTTTTAATATTTTAAATTTAGCAGGTGTGTATGATGGGGGTAAGCTGATAAACCCATGATTGTAAATGGAAATTGTTAAGATGATTAATTCAATAATAATATTTATTATGTTAATAGGTGTTTCCATCTTAGAATAAGCCTTTTAGAATATTAATTTAATTATAAGTATTTTACAAAGGCTTCTTATTTCAACTTAATGTGGATGAGGATCTATTCACTTTTTTAAAAAATTTTAAATTGACAGCCTAGATTGATTCTCAAGGGAATATACTCAACATATGATTAGTCAAAATCCTTATGAGTCTGTTACAAAGTTTATTAGGTTGCATTGACCTTTAATACATTAAAAAAATTATATTCATGCCAAGTGGCTCCCTACCCACCAACTTCCTAGGGATTTTAGATTATTTAAATTCTAATAAGTCCCTCCATGATAAGTTCATTGTTATTATTTATAACATTCATTTATATAAGAAAGATTTATTGATCAAAATGGTCCATTACTTTTAATAAATTTAAAAAATTAGATTTGTGCCAAGTGGCTCCATGGTGCCTCCCCACCCACCAATTTCCTAGAGATTTGAGATTATTCCAATTCTAAGAAATTCGTCATTATTATTTATAACATTCATTTACATATAAGGAAATTGTTTTTAGAGAGATGGTCCATTTTATAATAAGATGTGTAATTTTTTTTTTCTCAAGATAAAGCTGACCTGTAACTTTTTTATACATGGTTAATGAGGTACGTGCCTACATTGGTAAGACATTTTCCGTGTTTCAATAGTTTATTTGTTGTAATAGTTTCCTTAATTATATTTATGAAACCTTTGGCTATATCAACCACATTAATATTGTTAATGTGGTTGTACTAGTTATTAGGTCATTAGAGATTCAACATCAATGAAATATGTGAGAATATTCATAATAGTAGTCATAGTTCAAGGATTAAGATTCATTTTCAAGTTGGTCAATGCTTTTATAGTTAATTTATCTTAAACAAATTAATTAGTTAGAGAAAATGTCATATAAATATGTGTCATATTAAATACATGGTGTTGATAAACTATGGTAGTCACCGATAGTATTGTAAAAAAACTATTTCCATGCTAAAATGGGGTAAATCTCAGAAAGTGAGATGTAAAATGAGGTAACTCTTTTAATGCTTATCATAAACTCATCTCTATCCAAATTTATTAACAGTTGAATTTAAATAGATGTATTAAAAAAATGATGAAAAGATAAACTCCAAAATAATAATTTTTTAACTCCTCATATGCATATTGGTTGAAGAATTTATGAAAAATTGTTACTATTATAGTTATAGAATAATTAATAGTAATAATAATAATAAATAAAATTAAAAGAAATGATTAAAGTATAAACTCCAAAATAATATTTTTTGACCCATTGGTCTAAAAACTCCAAAAAACTTTTTAAAAAATGTTTACTATTTATAAGTAGTATGGATTTAATAATAATAATAATAATAATAAAATAATGGTATACAATACCCTATATATTAATATTTATTATTTCAAAAAATTCTATTTAATTATTATTTTTTAAAATAAGATAATCAATCCTATATGTATATTGGTCCAAAAAATTTATTAAAAGTTGTTACCACTATAACTGGTTATGGAATTAATAATAATAATAATAATAAAAAAATAAAATAAGCATAAACAATAACTTATATATTAATATTTATTATTTTAAAAACAGATATATTTAATTATTATTTTTAAATAAGGTGACCATTCAAATTAACTCCTTATTTATTATTTTAAAAACAGATATATTTAATTATTATTTTTAAATAAGGTAACCATTCAAATTAACTCCTCTATGTTGGCCCAAGTATCAACAACCGACATCATAAAACCCCAAAAAAATCCATGCCCGACGAAGGGACCACAAGCATTACCGCCTAATAGTTTTCAAATTACTTTCAAATTAGGCTCGGATACTCGTCTCTCTTTGAAACCCTAAAACAAACATGTGTGCTAGAAAGGGCGCCTTTATATATCCCCAGCAATATATTCAACCCCGTGAAATGAGGCCCGGATACAAGCAGAATAGTCCGAACAGCAAACGGTAGGAGAGACGCAAAGAAGTCAAGAACAAACGAAGTACAACCATGGCAATTGGACGACCTTGCGGAGCTTGCAGGTTTCTCAAGAAAAGGTGTTTGGAGAACTGCTTATTCGCGCCTCATTTCAGGGGCGACGAAACAGTGGTTGCTCAATTTCGTTCTATACATAAAGTCTTCGGACATAGCAATTTCGCGAAGGTGTTAAAGCAGTTGCCAGTGGAACACCGGCATCACGTGGTGGCGAGCATGTTATATGAGGCACAGGCTCGGCTCAGCGATCCTGTGCACGGTTGCGTTTCTGAGATTCAAACCCTCGAACAAAAAGTCTGTAAATATTCATCATAGAGCATGTATTTTCTTGGCCAAAATTTCGATGTACGAGTTTTAATATTGATAACCAGACTTATTCAATTAATTTTTACCATTACAGATTGAAAGTTTGAAGGAGCAGCTAGCTTTTACTGGCGTGCACTGTTGCATTTCTGATATTCAAACCCTCCAAAAAGAGGTCTGTAAATATTCGTCATAGATCATGTATTTTCTCAGTGAAGAACTTCAATGTAGGAGTTTGCATATTGATAACCAGACTTATTCAATTAATTTTTTCCATTACAGAATGCAAGTTTGAAGGAGCAGCTAACTCTTACTCGTAATCACGTTTGCATTTCTGATATTCAAACCCAACAACAGGTCTGTAAATATTCATCGTAGAGCATGTATTTTCTTGGCGAAAAACTTCAATGTACGAGTTTTAATATTGATACTCAGACTTATTCAATTATTTTTTTCCATTACAGAATGAAAGTTTGAAGGAGCAGCTCGCTCTTACTCGCGCTCAGCTCGCCGAGTGTTTGAGCCTACTCGAAGGTTATCGCAATATCCAGGTAGCTGACCACACAAATGACAACCAATCCAAGCTACCATCTTCAATGCCCAGCCGGTCTCACAAGATCAACAAAATCAACATTTTTCGGCTTTGGGAGACCATCAATCTGCCATGCCCCAGAGCGTTGCCGTTAACAGTTACGCGATGTATCCCAATGGATATGCACAAAGTGGGTGTAAGCAACAACATTAGTAACCTTTCTTCTGTGCACGCGGGCATAGATTTCGGTGCCTTCCACTCCGTTAATATTGATACGATGCATCATTTAAAAATTCTACTTTTAAATTACAAGCAGCAGTAATCCCATTTTCAATATCAGGAAATTTATATTCACGGTTATTTTAGTCAATGAAAGTGTTTATTAAAATAGCTATTACATATGTTAATCTGTAGTTAAGGTTTTTATTTTATTTTTTTAAATAGTAATGGAAAATAACTGTTATATAATTAAAAAATATTGAAGTAAAATTTAAATTAAAGAAGTGTGCTTTTGCATTCATTCAATTTGGTTGGTAGGAAAATCGAACTCTCATCCAATTCACTTCAACAGACACGCATGGTTCAGTAGTCGGGCAACTTCGTCACTTTCGTGTACCCATCGGACGAAAGACCTTTCGGGGATTCCTTAGATAATATTACAGTATCTGTATTGTGATTAATTATTAAAAAAAGTAGTTGTCTTTAATGAGACTTTAATGAGATTTTATCTAAGTTTTTTCAGTGAGTTTTTCCACTGTAATTTCTCTAAAATCTAATAGAAATTTATTGAAATTTCAAGGTTGATAGCTAACCCTCCAAGAAATGGTTTGTAATTTTATTAATAAAAAAAAATATAATATAAAAAATGAATTTAAAAATATTTAGGTTTAACCTATAAGATGTAACACCTACATATAACCTATATTCGGTTGTAGAGGGTGTAAAAATTATTATTATGAATAATTATAAAAATAAGTAATATATGTATTGAATAAATGTACATTTATAAACCATGTAAAACTATTTCTAATTATGGAGATTTACCCCCATTTTACCATGGTAATAGGTCTTCTACAATACCTTGAGAAACTACCATGGTTTATGAATACCCATTCAATATGAAACATGTTGATATGTCATCTTCTTTAATTAATATTACTTAATTGAACATTTCAAAATTTTATAATGAATTTATTTACCTAGACAAACTTCCAAAAATATTTCTAAATAAATAATATATAATTTGATCCACAAAAATAAACCCTAGGTGCTAAGATAGTAGAGGGAAACATATTATAATTAAGAAACATGACTTCCCATAATATGGATAGTCTATTTCTTTTATACATTTTTCATGCAATAGGTTGTTATATCAAGTATTATAATGTTTTACAAAAAATAATCTTTCTTTCTTTATATGTGGTTTCTTGACTTCTCATCACTCACCACTATATCCTGAAAGCGATGACTTGCTTATAGCTCAACAAGAGATCCAAGCTCCTAAATTGTAAAGAGAAATTGAACTCATGCCCTATCAATAGAAAATGTGCTTAGATGAGAGAATCACCCAATTGAGTTAATCCCACACGATATAATGTTTTACATTCATTTTACAATATAGTGTTTCACTATTGATTGTAAATTTAATATTAACTATTGACTATACAAATTATTGAAATAACATGAAATTATAACGAAAGATCAAAGAAAATAATGTCATCCAAATAATGAACATAGGAATTGAGACTTTACTCTACTTTTTTCTTATGCATTAGAAATGTAAATACACTAAAACTCAATATTTCATGGCACATGTTACATATGGAGAAACATATCTTGAATTAAAACTAAAGTTGAGCAACTGCTTTTGGGACAGCCACTCTGCACCTAACCATAGACACAATGCAGCTAATCCTCACCCTCACTCGAAGTTGCCTCCCCCAAGCCAAATTCTAGAGACTTAGAGAATTTTCAGTCAAGGGATTCTATGTGATTTATTTGACTGCTTCTACTAAGTCCATAAAAAAGCATGTTTACTTTGTAGTAATGTACTTGATTTCAAACTCTAAATCCCTATGTATGGCCAACCATGTAGCTTCTGCTTTGTTTCACTTAGGTTAATAAAAAAAATATTTGAGTCCCCCATGATCTTTCATAAGTGTAAATCTTTTGTCGTGGAGGTAATGCCTCCTCATTTTAAAAGTATGGATAATGGAAGCTAACTCCAAATCATGAACTACATATTTTTCCTCACATTCATTTAGATTTTCTGACTCATATCAAACTACTTATCCTTCATGAAACAAGACTCCATTGATATCATCCTTGCAAGATCTATACAAACCACAAAATATTTATCTAGATCTATAATTCTTAAGGTCGGTGCATTATTGACAATATTTTTCAATTGTTCAAAGGTTGTTGCACATTCTGTTTTCCACTCAATTGTTTTTTCCTTTCTTGTACAATGAAGTGATTGGGTGGCCTATATTTCATATTTGTTTTATGAATCTTATTCTGTAGCCCATCAATCCCATGAATTATCTAATCTCGTTAACAATTTTCAGTGTTGGCCACCCCATTATGGCCCTGATATTTTCCATATCAACTATTATTTCATTCCTCGAGATGATGTATCCTAAATAATTTATTTGTGATTGGAAGAACTCATACTTACTAATCTTTGCATAAATCTTATGTTCCCTTAGAAATTCTAGTGTTGTAGCTAGGTTCTTTTCTCTTCTTTAGGTGTTAAATATACCAACATATCATCACCAAAAACAATCACAAAATTTTCCAAGTAGGGACACAACATATTGTTCATTAAACTGATGAAGGTGATAGGGGCATCAGTAAGCCCAAAGCGTGACACCACAAACTCATAATGTCGGCATCTTTTACTAATATATTCTTATCAATATATTCATCTTTCATGCATAATAGGTGATATCCTAACCTTAAATAAATCTGGGAGAAAATTGTTGTTCCTCTCATCTAGTTAAATAAATTGAAAAGCAGTGAGAATGAATAACTGCTCTTTATGGTCATTTTACTTTATTTCTTATATTTAATGCATAGTTTGAGTGTGTCATTTTTTTTCTCCACAAATAGAACTAGATCTCCCCATGGGGGCACACTTAAAATTATATAGAATTCATGAAGAATATTTTTAATCTATTGTTTTAATTCAACTAATTCAATGATACTCATCATTTATGGTTTTCCTTAGATTCCAGTGCTATTCTAGCAATCAACTCTCTCTTTGGCACGAGGTAATCTCGAAACATCTACTAGAAACACATATTCATATTGTTGCAAAATAGGGTATATTTTCAACATCTCACCCTTCTCTTTCTCAATATTGTTGTTGGCTTTTTGGTGACTATGGTCAGCTTTCATGGTTGCAACTAGCCTCACCAATGTGGGCATCCACTTTCCTTGTAATATACTTGTCTCTCGAGCTTCATCAAGTCATTTAGTACCCTTGTCATAACAATTTAATTTGATTCTATGTGCATATAACCATTCTATCCCAGCTAACATGTTATATGCACTCAAAGGAGCAAATTAAGGTTTGTTGTTGTTAGCATACCATTAAGTTCAATTTCACAGGAGTTCACCCATTTCCTCGCTCTTCTTTTGTTTTCTATTGCTAATTGAACCAACGATAAATTTTCCTACATCTCTTTAGTTAGATGGCATTAATCCATAATCTGAGGATTGATTTAGATATCATTTGATTGAGGGTTAGTAAAAATAGAAATAACTTGATAGTAAAGCTTAACTTCCATCTTAATTATGGGCACTTTGTGCATTTCCTATTGATTAACCACAACTGCATATATTTTTTGCATGCTCCCCACTATATCTCCCACAATATAATCCTCTAGTGCATTATATATTAGTGGTCCATCATTTATCTGAAGTGGGAGATATTTCTTGTGATGATTCTCTCCAGATGTCCAACATCACAAGGGTTCCTTGGTATTAAACCCACACTGCTCTCCCATAGGATGGTGTAGATAATCATTATCAATTGAGCTTATTTTTTGTTGTGATTGGCTTGCATTGGTTGCATTCATGCCTTCTTTCTTGTAATGAAACTTTATTATGCCATTTTGTTTTGACTTTAATGTTTCTCTTTTGTTTCCAATCACCCTTGAAATCTACTGTGTGTTTTCATTTTTCATAACATTGTTTCAAATTTTTAATGGCATGATCTAATGTTTGAGGTTCATGAAATTCATTTTTGTCTCTGAATTATAGGGGAAGCCCACCGATGAACCACTAATTATCTTGCTTCTCATATTTAGGGTATGGAAAATATCATAGAAATTCCAAAATCTTGGTGGTGTATTCTTCCTCCACCATCTGTCCCATTCTAAGCTCATAAAACTATTTTCCCTTATTGTCATACTATTTGTACCATAGATATTTATTTATGAAGAGCATTTCAAATTCACTGCAAGTCAACTCCTCTTTAGTTATTCATTTTATCTACTTCAAATATTCTCACCATAGGTTTACTTTTCGCTTCAAGCTATAGCTGGTTACCCTTTCTTTCATGTTCTTAGAATGATTGTCAATTTGGAATAATTTATTCATTCCAAGCGACCAAGTTTCTGCATATTTAGATTTCTTCATTTCTCCACCAAATGTGGGTTTTACCTTCATAAATTTCTCTAGAATATTATCCATTTTTCTCTTTCTCTCATCATGATGATGATGGTGATGATGATGATGTATCCCAGTATTAGAACTAGAATGTATACTAGAGTGATGCCCATAGATGCTATTTCTTTTCTCTATGGTACTCAATGGTGTATTCTTTCTCATGATGTCTTCAATTTCCCATTTGTGCCTCTTTGTATACCTTCCACCATCCACCCCCTTTTATCTCTCTTCTATTTATAAAGGCTCTATTTATCTATATGAATATCCTGCACATCATGTTGCCTTTGTCTCTATAGGTTTAAGAGGATTTGCAATATCACTTAATTTATCTCCACTTTCCTCTCCTCAAACCTCACCAAACCCTCCATTATCTACCCTATAGCTAATAATCTTGGCCTTTAGGCTCATGAAGGTATATATTGAGTTGGGTGAATTTTCACCTCCCGTGTTCTCCATTGAAGCTTCCTCATTCCCATGTTGTGAGTTGTTAAGGATCTATTTAAGCTATATGCCCAGATATTGTAGATTTTCTTATCGATTTAGAAGGTCATATAATATACTAGAACAAGAGACTGGAATCTACTTCTACTTTCAACCAGTGGAAGCCTATATATCGATGAAAACAATATTAACAAGAAGAAGACAAATCAATGGCACATAAAACAACATGTTTTTCTGGGTAAATTCATTACGCAAAACCATGCCTATTTATATTTCATTAATCAGAAAATGTGAGTGAAGGTACAATGATTTTTCTCACTATAACAATTATGAACATGTATGCTCAACTCTCTTCCTCACAAGCCACTCTTAGCCAACACTTAGCCAATTTACACAACCTTCCAAGCCCCTATTCCCTTGTGCAATTTCTAAAACGAATAGCCCATATTAATGGGAATTCAGTGCTTCCAAAACTGCGCAATCCAATCTAGGTCATCTTCCTGATTGCATGCATGATCTATACAACTCAGTAAATCATACACATGATAGTACATTGTCCCTCCACTCTAGCCTCAACTAGATCTTTGTCAAAACTCACATGCACGAGTTTCCAATGAGAGAATCTTCAGTTATCTGGAGTAGCACTTATGGATGCACCAGTGCACTAACTGACTCTTAATCCTCTACTAGTTCAACAAATAGTGAGAACTAATTTAACTATCTATAACTGAGTAAACTCAGTTATCTAATTACAACTAAATCTAAACATATACTAGACTGCTAAAATTTATGGAGAACACTTACATGACTTCCAAAAGACTTCCCACTTGAAATTTCTAAGCTAATTAAGCCAATTAAACATAATTAGCTATTTACAGTTGGTATGAGAATATAATTCTATTTTAATTCTCAGTTTAAATTTAAGGACAAACGTAAACTATAATTTCTTGTTGCCATTTCACAACACTCCATGTCAACAAGGAAGGGATTATCTGCATGTCAGGGCAAGAAATGAAGGCATTGTTAGGCATTGCAGATTGATATGCCTCACCATCTCGCACATTCATCTGAGTGTTCAGTGGAGAGAATCCTCCACATGTTTTGGCAAAGTTTGCTTCAGATGTGCTTGTCATGCAGGAAGTAGTGTATCATATTTCAGCAAGATTGATAGCTAGGCTATAGCGGAAGAAGAAGGCACCTTGGCCCACTCTTCTATTATGGATTGGGTTATATGATATCTAGAGTGTCAAGCAAGCAGATTTCGAGTCTGAACAGTTGAATAAGTACCCGTTCGACCTCCGAAGCTTCAACCTGTATGACCCACATTGCATTGTGAAGGATCACTACATGAGAGTTTAGTTCAATTGGGTCCATGGGGCATTTCATTGGGTTGAGAAAGACTCATGGAGGTATTTCTACCATTCCTCTAGACCTAATGAACAGTTTGGGTTTTTCGTAGAGTGGTTAGCATAGCAGCATGATGCAAGCTCACATAGAGCACTAGCAGTGGCAGCAACAGCAGAGGCAGCAAAGCCAAGCATACCTATGTGTGACAAAGGGAAGGGGAAGATTATCGACCACATGGAGGAGAAGAAAAGTTCCAAGTTTCGAGTAGATCCACTTATGGAAAAAGTAGCTATGGCTATTCAAGAAAAGGGGAAGCAGGGTGACAAGTTAATCTCATGAAGGCGGAGGGATAAGAAGAGAATGGAAGAAGCAGAGAAGGAGTTTCTTTACCAGAGGGAGAAACTCTAGAAATAACAAGAGTTGCACCAACAGGAGTAGGAAGTGCAACAAAAATAGATTCAAGAGAGGGCACATCACATGTAGATAGACAAAGCAATGCCCATACAAGTAGTTGATTCATCTGAATAACTTTCATCACGCAAACACGGTGAGCCATCGCAAGGGCAAGACTTTACTCATGAGATAGAGCATGCGCTTGAAGAGTTGGATGTAAACATGGAGCAACAGGAGTTGGAACAAGATACCGACCTCATGCCTCACCACAAAGAGGTCAAATCACATGCTTCATTTCATCCTGATGATGAGAAAGTCTTGAATGACCAAGGAGGCATTGAGATCTTCGGTGGTCAACAGGAAGCAAAAATGCATGACATCATATTTGATGAATCTCATCACAGAGTTGTGTAGTATCAGAAAATTCTGACTTCGGAGGACCAAACTTCCCCTATGAAATTTGAAGAGAAAGTGGTTGTGATTGATGTGCACAAGCATCCAGCTGCGTTGGCCCATGCAACTAGAGTGTATGCCGAAGTCACTAGATCAGGTGTTCATTTTCTCAATGCCAAGAATGAGTGAATAGAGAATCAAAATACATGTGGCCAAGCTAGGAGGAGACTTGGTGACAATGTCCACGTGAGTTGAATTGAAGAAGGAAATACTAGATGAAGTATATTCCTTACACACAGTTATGCAAGCATTGTACTCCAAGTTTGGTACCATGCATGAAGTTGTCTTTCATTTCCACAGATGGAAGCAACACTGTGCGAGAAGGGCACCCATCTTGAAGAACATCATACTATTGTTGATAACATGCAAGCATGGACAATGAACTACAAGGGAGCCTTGCTTCAATTGCTAAATATAATGAAGGCCAATGTGGTCGAGATGCAAAGATGTATCCAGAGTTAGATCCGGAACTATGAAGAACTACCATAACTCGTCACTGGCATATAGGCTTCCGATGCACGAGTATGCAAAAGCATGGAGGTTATAGTGCACACTCATGGAATCCCATCACTCGAGAATCTCACCTAGGTGAAGACCGAGAAGCAGGTCCGATAGGAGCTTGACTCGTACTTCAACGAGTTGATGCGCATCGCCACCAGCCTAGACTTTCCTATCAGTGAAGACGTCATGTGCAAGTACATTGCTTGTCCAGCCACACTCAAGAAAATGATGTGCATGCTGATAGACGAGTTGGAAATAGGAGCTCGAGAAGTGTACCTAGATGCTGTGGAGGAAATGTTTAGGTTTCAAACGGATGTCACAATAGAACCATGGGGGCTTCACTCAATGAAACTATGACATATCATGTGCGTTCATGGCATAATAAACAATACCCTTAATTTGACTACATATTGGAAAATAACTCCAGAAATCACATTATTTAACCCTCTACCAATATTAACACAATACACCTTCCCAATTTAAAAACCCCTACTTTCATTAGATATTGTAGGGATCCATTTTTTCATTAACATATTTTATACCCATTTATATTTTTTTCATTAACTTTGCCTCCATTTTTTATACTTTCGAATATAAAAACCATCTATCCCCTATATATCTTCCAATATATTATGTCATTTTTCCTAAATAAATATCCCCCAATATGAACCCATGTAGTATGGTATTTCTCCCACCATGAAGCCCTCGTGAGCAAAACACGCGGAAACTATCAAGGACTACCAATCTTGGCATCAATATGTCGCTGTTGATCAACATGAAGATTTCAAGTAGTTCGACTTCTATGGTTGTCTAAGTCCGAGTGATGTCTAGTTTGGCTTGTGCAAGCCATTGTTCACATGGGTACATGTGCATTGTAATATTGAGTCATGTCAAGTGTAATTCAAGTATCAAGAGTGGATGTAATAGTCATAGAGTAGGTGAAGAGTCGTGAGGGTAGTTGAATGGCCAAAAAGGGGATGTCAAGGGTCAGCCTACCCTTTACTATAAATAGTCCATCATAACTCATTATATAGGCTTTTGGTTAGCCAAGCTTCTACTAAGGCTATTTTAAAGAAGGCTTGGAGAGTATTGTAATGTGCCTTGGCTTCTCCACTACACGGAGCTAGTACATCTCTTTGGAGAAGTAGACAATGTGGTTGTAACATTCCATTGTTGGGGCTAGCAAGTTTACATGGATGTATTATATGATTGTGACTTACACTTCTTTATATAATAAGTGCCATCACATTTTCATGCATATGTTTTTATTGTAGTTGGACTTCTCTGGTCGCTTTAACGATATGTGTCGTGTATGTTATGTACTTGTGTATGAACTAATTCACATTCAACTATATGAATCTTGTTGTTAATGTGTTGCATACGTTGTTAATGCTATCACCGTCCATGTCGACTGCTCTACCAAACATTAGATAGACCTTTCAATTGAACCTTTCTATAACAACCATCACACTCTTCTTGGAATGATCTATAAGTTTTGTACTTTTTATCTTAGCTTGTATGATGTTACTGCCACATCCAAGCGAACTGCTCCACTAGAAGTTGTGCATGTCCTTTGTGTTTTGTATTCCTAGCTAAGTTGGGACTGATCCCTTTCAACCTGGAACTCACCTTCACCTCCTTTCCACCTTCAAAGTGTTGGAATCTCTCATACAGCTTCCTTAACTCATTGCATTAGTCACATCCTTGTTGTTGATAGAGTTATTCTACTTGCCTCTCTGTGACACCATGGTCAAGGCATTACCCTATTACCCACTATTGGGACTCCTACACCAATCGATATGAGGTCTAATTGCGACTTCTTACCAGGGAGATCCCCTTGAGATGTTGGTGCGTCCAGCATTGTCAACATTTCTGGTGCTAGAAGGAGGGCTTGATCACAAGTTGTTTCCTCTCATCTAGTTTTGGACCTTTGCATATCTTTCCATGGAGTCTTGCATTCTTGAATCACGAAGATGTCTCCATCTCAGGGAAGCTTTTTGATCTCTTTTCCACTCACACGTATGATGGTGAAGGCAAAGTGACCTAGCCTGAGAACTTACATAACTTTCTGCCCATGCTTCATGAGGAAGATGAGTTCACTGGTGAACATGTCAGTTTGTTGCTTGCATTCACACTTCACAAATCTCCATTTCGTTGGGTTCTCAGCCTACTGGTTGACACTGTGCACTCATTTTAGCACTTATGTGATCTTATTGAAGACACATTCTCTCATTCTAGTTCATACTATCTTGACCAGAAATTGTTAGAACAATGGAGGGCTCTGCATGAATCTGTTATTGATTTTTGAAAGCACTCTTGTGACTTGTGGTTTAAAGCTCCGAGGAGCCAGATGAAGCTTCCTTATCTCTGGGACTGATTCGAGTACTATCTTAAGAAATATTCCCATCCGAAGAGAAATCTTGAGATCAAGCCTGACTCAACCTTCTTCATTGATGGAACTATGTAATCTCATGTGGGAGTAGGCAGTGTCTCAATGGACTATCTGCCTCCCTCTCATTCAATAGTTTCACCCTTTCCCAGTGATGTTGAGGATCATGTTTGCACACCTGTTCATCCTTCACACTCTCCCAACATCAATCCACTCAATTTCCATGCAGATGTGGTTGTGAGTCCTTTCAGTTTTCATATGCATTCTTTTCTTCAACCTCCGTGCTCGCACTTAGGTTTTCCTCCAGATGATTTTGTCTTGTGTTCATCCATTCTGAGCTCTCCACTTGTGGTGAACGAGGAACAACCCATTGACAGAGTTGTTGTTGCAAGACCAAAATGCACTGTCATTAATGAAGAGTATGAGTGGGAACTTGAACATCAAGACTCGGCAAAGGATGACTCCCTTTTGTTTGAGCCCCCTCTGTTCTTCCCTAGCCTCTTTGGTGAACCTGCCATCCATGATTTTTCATGTGTGTCTTCATCCACAGATGAACCCATTGTTGATCACTTGCAAGACTCATCGGATCTTAGCCCATCTTTCAACAATAGAGAGGATAAGTTATTCATTGAAGATATATTTGGTCCTTCATCTATCTTTTCTGAAAACACAGAGGATGAGTTTGTTCACTTTTCATCTACCCCTCTATTTGATTCATCTCATCATGAAGATGCCAAAGAATTTATTGATTTTTTTAATCACAGCAGTCGTGATCCACTTCCTTCCAATTTTGATCATGATCACAAATCTATTGTAGTTGATCTTTCGAAGCCACCAGTGTATGATTATCTACCTGATGATGAATTTGAGACACCTGAGATTCTCGAGGAACTTCAACCCAAGCTAATGGTTATGTTAGTCCCTCGCTCTCTTGATGTTAGTCTCACTTCCGATCATGAAATCATTCAATCTCCCAAGGCTCCTCATTACTCATCTGTATGCATTGAAGATCCATATCACACACAAATTACATTTCCTCCACTCAAACTGCATGATCCCATTGTCCATGCCTTCGAGGAGTATTACATTGCAAGCACTAGTTTGTGACACAAGTTATCTTTGTTTCTTTCGTTTTCTTCCATGGCATAGTTAAGAGTGTGCTTATGCTTCAAAGTTGCACGTAGTGTCACACAACACGATGAGAAGTCCACAGACTATTTGTCATGCACTTGCACTCACTTATGTCACATGGGAACTTTGAAAGATGAAGTGTGGTTGTCTTCTTTGTGATATCATGTTTTCTTGTTGTTTCACACCATTGGGTTGCTTGCGGACAAAATATCCACCAACATAGGTCTACCATTGCATTGTTGGTTGCATTGGAAGTATCACTTCTGATTAGGCCCATGCACCATTAGTGTAGGAGTAGGAGTAGTGTTTGCTTTCAATTGTTTGCTTGCATGCTTGTTTTCTTACCTACTTTTATTTCACTTTCGCTTTTGCTTTTGCTTTTCTTTGGTGTTTGTTACTTTGTTTGTTTCATCCGTAGGTTATTCTTGCATGAAACCATGTATGACTCTTGAAGAGAGCCGGGTAAAGTACAAGAGGACTTGTACAACTTCCATTACTTGGTTATCTATCATCTTGCCTCTTTATATTGAACTTGTTACTCTTAGCCCATGATATGTTGAAGAAAAATACGTATTGTTCAAAGTGAACCTTGGTGAAAACACAACGCTTGTGTGCTAACTAGTGTCACCTTCTCTAGCTAGTTATTTTCGGGTTAACCCTTGTCAGCTTAGTCAACTAGAGTAGGATGAGTAAGAAAACCTTAACAGGAATGTTAGAGATATGAAAAAAATACTTTTCTGTTGAAATAAACCCCTCTGCTCTTAATAAGTTGGGATCCCTCTTCTACCTCTGAAATGAATAAGTGTTATGGATAGTGAAAATGAAAAGTCAAAAAATTCAAAATGAAAAATGAATAAGGAAAAAGAAGAGAAAGCCTTCATGCACAGGGAGGTGATGGAAGTAACTCCACTGGGGTATTGACCAGGATCGCTGGCAGCACAACCATGCTTGTGTTCCTATGTGACTCCACTAGGGTACTGTCTAGGCCTACTAGCAGTGGAGAAACACTAGAGATGAAAGTAAGACTGTGATAACTATGCTGCTTATGCAACTATATACCCCTCAACCCTAATCGAATCAATTGTGTTGCCTTAGCTTGGAATGTATGTCAATCAACCAAGGGCTTGGTAGATGCTACATCTTACAATTAAGTTAGTTTGAAACCAAGATGAGCTAAGAACTGAACAATACTTTCGGAGATGCTATACTTTCTTTTCGTGAACAAGGTCTATGTAGAGAGTTGGAGTTCTACCACTGTGTCTCCAAGTCTTGTAGTGGCTACAACCACCCTCCAAAATTTCTCCTTAGCCTTTTTTGTAGCCTCCCTACCAACCTTACACAACACTTTGTCTTTCTTCACCAATTACTAAAGCTTCAGTGTTTTCCTAGCACAAAGGTAGCCTGTCGATCACAATCGATCCATTCCCCTCACAGGTTGCTAACCCTAACTTGGTCTAGCCATAGGCTGAGAAGCTTCCCCTAGAAAATTGTGCATTTCTAGAGGGCAACTAACCTTCCCTCCAAGAATTGATAAATCCTCTATGACAACCTGTTGGGCTCGAGGATTGCGCAATCCTACCAGAAACCCCCCCCCCCTAGTAGGATTTGTGCAAATTTTCTTAGGGGTAGGCATTTCAGCCCAGGATTTGCACAAAAATATGGGCAACAATTAGATGTTCTGCCTAGAAATTACACAAACCTCCTCGATAGTCAGCCTTGTTCCAAGCCAAGAATGCACATTTTTCCAGAGAAGTTGAGAAATTGCGTGCATGAACAACCCTGCTGACCAGTTCCACCTGGGACAAAGGAAACTTGACTTGCATGCATTAATGACTTGATCTTCCTAGAATAGCAAGAGACAACATGCGAAAGGAATCCCATGATTCAGGGATCTATTTTTAGTAGCTAGGGTTTACATGGAAAGTTGTTTTAGAAGTTTCCCTCAAAGTGTCACTTTTTCCAAGATTTGTGTCATGCATGTCATGAGACCAAAATTATCTATTAGATGCATCAAAGCTCATTGATTCACATTTATCTTGGAGCTCTCACATCCCACAACATATCGAGAACTCTTCGACACATCTAGCTCAGTTATTCACGGGTAAGTGGCCTCAACTTGTCCTTTTCAATATTTCAATTACTTTTTCTGTATTCACTTATGTGAGTGTTCTTTGCTTGATTTATTTGACCACCTATTGTATTTTACATATATTCTAGCTTTTCCTAGCTTTGTTTCAGTTTTTATTGCTATCTCACTACTGTCGCATGCATGAGACTATTTTACACAGACATTCACCTAACTGGCGAATAGCACCACCCACATGCATGTTGATCTATTTGTTGAATCTTCCATTCATGTTTTGCATGCACTGTTTATCACTTCTATTGTCACTTAGTGTCACCATGCATTTCATTGACTTACTTCCTTTTAGTTGCGCGTCGGTGAATCAGCCAACCCTACCTTGGTCTCTGCCTTTGCCAAGGTTGCATTACGCAATCTAGGGAAGAAAATCTCACGTTCCTCTCCAAATTTGCACATCCTTGCCCAACAGTAGTCTCCTAGACAGTTTTGCGCATTCCTGAGGGACAATGGCTGCTTAGCCCAAGGAATTGCAAAAATCTATCCCTAGGCCAGTAGTCCTTCCTGGATGGGATTGTGCATTATGGAATCCCAATAGCTAGCTACCTAACTGGATTGCGCATTTCAAAGATCCAGCAGCCAGCTACCCAACTGGATTATGCATTTCATATATCTAGCAGCCAATAGAGCCTCCCAGATAGCCTAGAGTGCCTTTTGTGCAATTCTAGTGGCTAGTCACTCGGCCTCCCAGAGAAATTTGCGAAATCCTTCTCATTAGCTTCCAAGGTATGTGTTGTGTCCTTCCTTAGATTTTCTTTGTTTTCACTGACATATTTCTTACCGTGCATGCTTCTTATTTCTGGATCTTTTAGGTTTTTGTTTGTCTCAATGGATTCCAAGAGAACAGGATCTCATGACATTGATGGTATGGTAGCTGGAGCAGCAGCTGAGCATGTGTCCCCTCATTTTTTGATCTATGAAGATACAAAGTTGTATCTAGACAAGGACATCAAACTTAAGTGGAAAAAGGTGAATGAAACATTCACACGTACTTTTGGGAAAGACCTTGAAGAATGTTAGGTGTATGTGAGCATTCGTATGTCTGGCATGTACCAAATTGCATGTAGAAACCCTACGTTCCCATGCATGGACATGATTCACTAGATTGTCTCTCACATTGACTCTGAGATGATGACCTTGAATAGTGTTAGTGGGACAAATCTTGCAACCTTCTAGGCATGATATTATGATGATATGTATCAAATGATGGAGCCCATGACTGTCATTACTCCCCCGTTCAATTTTCCCAGCAATAGAGGCCACTCGAGAGACATTCTGAAGGATTGGGTAAAGGAGCCATCTCATTTAGGATGACACCCAATCAGATTTATAAGATGAATATATTAAGGAAGGCATACCAATACTTAGTCATATTTGCATGTCAACTGAGTGGCCAAGCAAGCACTAGGACATTCAATTAGAGTTGGGTGGTTGCACTGGACCAACTGGCTAGAGAATGAAGACCATGAAACTAGTTCTGCGTACTGGCTCATTAGGTGAAGAAGCAAGTCACGAAGGCTTGACAGTCACCTAAACGCATGCATGCAGAGATTTACATGTCGGCCTACATTCTAGATGCAATCTGTGCTCGACATGAGTTCTTGGGTTTAGAGTGGGCATGGTCACTTGTAGAAACTATTGTGAGCACATATTTCAAGTTATTATTTGAGTGCAGCTTCAGATGAGTGATCATATGGTTTTCTGACCATTTTGTCACTATAGTGTAGAGGCTAATATTCGAACAGGATCCATCCTACATGTTAGAGGAAGAAATGAAGGCATTGTTAGGAATTGCAGATTGGTATGCCTCACCGTCTGGCATGTTCATCCGAGTGTTCAGTGTGGAGAAGCTAAATTTTGCTTTATACGTGCTTTCCATTCAGGAACTAGCGTATCATATCTCAGAAAGATTGATAGTTATGCTGCAACGGAAGAAGAAGGCACCTTGGCCCACTCTTCTATTATGGATTGGGTTATATGAGATCCAGAGCATCAAGTAAGCAGACATCGAGGCTGAACAAATGAAGAAGTACCCATTCGACCTGTGAAGCTTCAACCAATATGAGCTACATTACATTGTGAAGGATCACTGCATGAGAGTTGAGTTCAATTGCATCCATGCGGCATTTCGTTGGGACGAGGAAGACTCATAGAGTTATTGCTACCATTCCTCCATACCCAATGAAGAAGTTGGTTTTTCCGTAGAGTGGTTAGCAAAACAACATGAAGTAACATCACAGAGAGCACCAACAGTAGCAACAATAGCAGGAACAACAAAGCAAAGCATACATATGCACAACAAAGGGAACAAGAATATTTTCGACTACATGGAGGAGGAGCAAAGTTGCAAGTTTTGAGTAGATCCACTTATAGAAGAAGCAATTATGGCTATTCAGGTAAAGAGGTAGTAGCTCGACAAGGCAGAGAGATAAGAACAAAATGGAAGAAGCAAAGAAGGCGTTGCATGGGTTGGGGGAGAAACTTCAGAAAGAATAAGAGCTGCGCCAACATGAGTAGGAAGAAATAAATAAATAAATTTAGTAGAGGGTGCATCACATGTAGACAGATGAAGCAACACCTATACAAGTAGATGATTCATCTAAATAGCTAGCATTAGGCAAACAAGGTGAACCATCACATGGGCAAGGCTTTTCTCATGAGATAGAATAGTCGCTTGGACAATTGGATGCAGACATGGAGTAGCAAGAGTTGGAATGGGATACCAACCTCATGCCTCAGCATAAAGAGGTTGACTCACCCACTTTATTACATCCTAGTGATGAGCAGGTATCGAATGACCAAGGAGGCACTCAACTCCTTGGTGGTCAACCAGAAGAAGAGATGCACAACATCTTCTTTGATGGATCTCATTATGGTGTTGTGCAATCTCAGATTGTGTCAAATCCAGAGGATTAAAAATCCCCTATGAAATTTGAAGAGAAAGTGATCGTGACTGATGTGCACAAGCATCCAACTGCATTGGACGATGCAACTAGACTGTATGCCAAAGCCACTAGGTCAAGTGTTTTTTCTCTCATAGATGAGAATGAGTGAATGGAAAAGGAACTATAGGTGGCCAAGCAGGGAGGAGACATGGTGACAATCCCCACCCGAGCTAAAATGAAGAATGCAATACTAGATGAAGTATTATCCTTGGACAGAGTTATGCGAGCATTGTACTCCAAGTTTGGTACCACACATCAACCAGTCATTCATCTCCACGGATGGCAGTAGTGATGTGAAAGAAGGGCATGCATCTTGAAGAACATACATACTGTTTTTGATAACATGGAAGCATGGAAGATGAAGTCCAAGGTAGCCCCGCTTCATTTTCCAAAGATAATGAAGGCCAATGCGGTCGAGCTGGAAGCACATATTTGTAGTCAGATCTAGATTTATGAAGACCTATTACAAATCATCATTGGCATACAGGCTTCCCATGCATGAGTATTCAAAATCATGGAGGTTATAGTGCACACTCATGCAATCCCATCTCTTGGGACTCTCATTGAGGTGAATACCAAGAAGCAGGTCTGATAGGAGCTCACCTTGTACTTCAACAAGTTGATGCGCACCGCCACGAACCTAGACATGCCAATCAGTTTGTTATGAAACCAACTCAAGAAACAATAGAAAAGATATATCAACGCCTTAGAACTCAGCCTCTTCGAGGGGGAAACCTCCTTTACATTACATAAATGAAAAATTCTTCGATGATACAAATGAAAAGACCTCCTTTCTATATATAGGAGTCTAAGGGGTCATAACATAATCAGAGGCGACATAACAATAATAATGTAAGGGCACAACAATAACAATAGTGGGCTTCTATGGGGCACAATAGTAATAATATGGGAACTACATGGGTATATCAATATAATAAGTGGGTTTTACTAATAACAATAAGGGGTTACACTAGTATTATAGGGGCCTAACATGCCCCTCTCCTTCAAAAAGCATTGTCCTCAACGCTTGATTAGCTCTTGATGCTTCTATATAAAATTCTTTTCCTCCCATGTGGAATCTTCAGCGGGTAAGTTCTTCCACTTGATGAGATAATCTGAAATTGATAGATTTCGTAGCTGTTGGGTTCTTGTTTCTGTGACTGCTCCAGGTTCCAATATGATTTTTCTTTCCTCTTCAATTTCTAGCAAGATTTTTTGAATTGCGATCTTTTGCAACTTTTGAATAATTGGTCATACTTCTTCATCCTTCTTCCATTCATCCTTTGCTTCATTTATCCAATTTGGTTGGATAATAGAAATAGCACAAAACAATGCTTCCACATCCTCATCCTTGAAGAGTCTTCCCATTCGGTAGGGATGCCATTTTTTAAGTGCATGTAGTATTGCCAACATTTCCTTCTCATAAATAGCCTGCTTGAGATGTAGTAGTAAAAATACCCAATCACCTACATCAAAACATTTTTCACTGTGATGTTGATCTACTTGTTGTTTCATTTGATTTTGCACCAAATTGGCGTTATCCTCTAAAAGTTGGAGAGCTTGTTGTTGATGCTCGATGTAATCTTTCACTGCTTGAACTTTTTTCTTCTTGATATGTCCTTCTATCTCTAGAGTTTGAGGAGTGGTAATTTCTTCCAATCCTTTACAAGATATGGTCGGATTCATTTCTTGATGCTCGATGCAATCTTTCACTTCTTGAACATTTTTCTTCTTGATATGTCCTTCTATCTTGATAGTTTGAGGAGTGGTAATTTCGACCAATGAATTACAAGATATGGTTGGATTCATTTCTTCTTTATCGATGTGATCTTTCACTTCTTCCACCTTTTTCTTCTTCATATGTGCTTCTATCTTGAGAGTTTGAGGAGTGGTAATTTTTGCCAATGCTTTACAAGATATGGTCTCATTCATTTCTTCTTTCTCTGGGGTGGGGTCCTGGCGTATTCCTCTTATTTTGATGTTTCTTGATCCTTTTCTTCCTCCTCTTCGTATTATATGTAAAATAATTTCTTCTCATCACACTTATGACCTTTAGTGAATTTTCTATCACAATTGTAACAAAGCCCTTTTTCTCTTTTTTTTCCAATTGTTGTGGTGTAACCCTTGTAGGTTGTGGAAGGCTAGGAGAAACAAAACTTCCGTCTTTATAGTTGTGAGGGGTATGCTTCCTGGTTTCCATAATTTTTCTTTCCACTATGTCACAAAGCCCTTTTACTCTTTCCAATTGTTGTGGTGTTGCTCCAAAGAAGGTGTTGCTCTTTGTATCCTCATAATATGCTATCATTTCCTCCGTGAAAATTGACCACATAACAAGTTGTTTACTAGAACAAAGCCCTTCATACCATAAAAATTGATCTGGTTCTAAATATGAAGATGCAATACATACCTTTCGTAATAGTGGTACAACATGTAGATCAAAATATTGCTCCATCTGAAGTATCCAATTTACTGGATCCTTGCCATCAAACTTCCTCATCTTGCTTTTTCTTGATTTTAGGAGCTCGATCTTGAAATGATTGTAACTTTGTCCTTTTGGATCTTTAAGTTCTAAAAGTGTGACCTGTAGTATTCATCTGCGTCCTCTTTCTAATGCCACTAGTCTAATCGAAATTGGATTCTCCAAGGAAGAGTTATGAGAAATCTCCCACAGTGACTTGATTATAGACTAGTTCAGTAGAGCGAACTTGTATGATGTGACACGAGTCACTGTTTCGACCTTTGTCTCTGAAAAATATATACAAGACACTACAGTCCATCCTCTTTCTGTACCTTCTTAAGGAACTTCAATCTGATGCTTAGAGAGAAAGTTATGACGATTTTCCCCAGGTCACCTGTTTGGAATGTAATTCAGGAGTCTATAAAAAGATCAACTTCCTTAGATCATATCTCCATAAATATAGCACAAAAAGCTATGAAATTTGTACCCAAGATTCAGAGTCATGTCTTCTCAAATGGGTTTTCTTTTTAGCTTCTGAAACATTCCATAAAAAAGTTATAAGGAAAATTACACGATGACCTTTTTGGAGCAGCAAAACCCTAGAATCCAAAGCTCTGATACAAAATGTAAAGCATCTGCGAGGATTTCTCGGGTTGACCAGGTAAAAATAGATCATGATAGCCCTAAATAATTTTAAAAACAAAGATTATCCTCTAAAGAGAAACAATAAGGGGTTACACTAGTAGTATAGGGGCCTAACATAGTGTAGACATCACGTGCAAGTACGTTGCTAGTCTGGCCACATTGAAATCAATGATGTGCATGATCACAAATAAGCTGGACAGAGGAGCCCGAGCAGTGCAACCAGATGATATGGAGGCAAGGTTTAGGTTTCAAATGAATTTCATAGCAGAACACACAGACACTCTCAAGGACTACAAATCTTGGCATCAATATATCAATATTGATCAGCATGAATATGTCGATCAAGTTGACTTTTATGGTTGTTCAAGTCTGAATGATGTCTAGTTTGGCTTGTCCAAACCATTTTTCTCATGGATACATGTGCATTGTAATGTTGAGTGATGTCAAGTGTAAGTCAAGTGTCAAGAGTGGATGTAACAGTGATAGAGTAGGTGAAGAGTTATGAGGGTAGTTGAATGGTCACAAAGGGGGTGTCAAAGGTCACCCCACCCTTTGCTATAAATAGTCCCTCATAACTCATTGTATAGGCTATTGGTCAGCCAAGCTTCTACTAAGACTATTTTGAAGAAGGCTTGGACACCTTGGCTTCTCCACTGCAAAGAGGTAGTACATATATTTGGAGGAGCAAGTAGATGTGGCTGTAATGTTCGACTGTTGGGGCTAGCAGGTTTACATGGATGTATTGTATGATTGCGACTTACACTTCTTTATATAATACGAGCGAGCACATTTTCATGTGTATGTTGTTATTGTAGTTGGAATGCTCAAGTTTATTTAATGATATGTGTCGTTTAACATACGTACTTGTGTATGAACTAATTCACATGCAATTATATGAATCGTGTTGTTGATGTGTTGCATATGTTGTTAATGCTATCACCATCTGTGTCGACTGCTTTGCCAGACATTAAACAAACCTTTAACTTGAATCTTGTTATAACAACCATCTCACTTGTCTCAAACTAATTCGTCAGTGTTGTACGTGTTATCTTACCATGTATGATGTGACTACCACATTCGAGTGCACTGCTCCTCCATAAGCTGTGTATGTACTTTGTCTTGTGTGTTCCTACCTGAGTTGTGACTAATCTTTTTCAACATGGAACTCACCTTCACCTCCTTCCACCCGTCGAAGTGGTGGAACCTCTCATACAACTTCCTTGACTCCCTACATCAGTCACACCCTTGCTACTGACAGAGTTATTCTACTTGCCTATGTGCGACCCAATGGTCAAGGCACTACCTTATGACCCACTGCTTGGACTCCTACACCAAACGGTTGAAGGTCTAATTGGAACTTCTTACCGGGGAGATCTTCTTGACATGTTGGCAGGTACAACACTATCAACATGACCTTAATGAAATGGAATCGACAGCACACATCAACCAAACCCATCCACATTAGCAAAAACACCCTCAGGAAACATGTTAAGCACTCTAACATCCTGCCCATGGGTCACATTAATGTTTTAAGCCCTTTAACCCATGGTTTCTCTCATTTTATAGCCATGAAAATGTCTAGAAACCCAGATTCTCTCTCACACCCTATATACTAGCATTTGTGGACTATTCTGAGCATACCTGTACCATCCCTAAGATTTGAGCCACTTTTCTAGCCCAGAATATCGCCACTACCTAGAACTTGTTACGACCTCCAGAATCCATCAAAGATATTATAACAATATAAACAAATCAAAATTCATCCTCAGGACTAGGCCTGAGCATCCCCAACCGGGACTGACATTTTGTCAAACACTTGGCATCAATGCAACCTATAGGTCTACGATGCAATACACAACATAAATGACTGAAAGCACTTATGAAACATAACTAGAAGGATCACCACCTTCTCCACTAAACTGTTATAACATCAATTTTTTTCTTTTTTGAGTTGCGGTTCATGAACAGACTGGTCATTGGGTGGCTACTACATCCACGGAAAAATATGGGTAGATAGAATCCAAAGGGAATCAAGCCCCTCAGCTAATAACTAGGCCTAACCCCAAGGGCTTCAAGGAGAATGGACCCTGTGACCTCGTGAGTAGTGAGGCACTGATTTGACCAATTGAGCTAATCATTGGGGCTAACTATTATAACATCAATTAAGTCTTACATCCATCCATTTAACAATTACAAGTAAATACATTAAATAATCATGACATGAACTAGTCATATAACCAACAGGAAACCATATAAATATGAGAGATATGACAGCCCTTAAATCCATGTATAAAAAAGTGAAAAAGTGAGAGGACTTAGTTTTTATTAATCATAGGAAAATCATAGGTTTGGGACTTCCATGTACCACCCGACCGTAGACATGGATGAACCAAATATTTCCTTCTTCCAGTCACCCCTATGCCATTCCAATCATGAATGTCGGAGCTCATAGAACAACCAACCCAAGAACAACCAAGGGAATTGAGAGGTTAAAACATCTCCACCCGCGTAAAATTGTGATCACATCAAACTCAGTGCTCCGATCAAAATCAGGCCGAACTTGGAATGCCATATGAAATTCATCACTATCCTTGAGTAATTTTCCATCTCCTTGTCTCTGAGGTTTTACCGCAATCCAATCCGAGATCACTAGGCCCTAATACGAGATGAATCTCTCAGGCTTTACTACAATCTAAACCTAAATCACTATGCCCTAAACCGAGACTCCTCCCTCAGGCTTTACCATGTATCCAACCAAAACCGATGAAGGGATTCTTAAGCCTCTGGAAATGAAAGAGGAGACCACCGCCACACTAGATAATCTATCTAACAAACCAAAGCTTAAAAAAAAGAAAAAAAAAATCAACACTGTGGCATCCTAAAAAGGGCAAGGATGGGTTGAAAACCACTGTCATAAACGATCAAAACCATGCCAACGACAACAAGAGAACCATACACTAACATGAAAATCCATGCATATCCAAATGAGCTAGAAAGCTACACATGCAAAAGGCTACCTGCAAGTATTCCTGCAAAAGCTGCTTGATCCTAATTTTCCTTCCTAGAAAACTCTAAGTGAACAAGAGTGAGAAACAGACAGAGAGAGAGACAATAATGAGAGAGCTCCAAACTTGAACTCACAAAATGTTACATTGACTGTAGTATACCTAGGGGGATAATATGGCGTACAAAGGAAGGTACCCAAGGGAATAATGTAATAATGGAATGGGAAATAGTAATAAATAAGGTGGTTAACCCATATCATGTAAGGGACCACAAGTAGTTAGTAATAATGTAATGGGCCCATGGTATTAGATAGATGGTATTGAGGGAACCATGGTAATGACCTATGGTATTATATGTACGAGGCCTATATAGAGGCTAGCGACTCCACATTTAGGGATGCCAAGGAATATTGTATGAACAGGCATATGGCTTCTGGAGTGTTCTCCTTCTTTAAGGAGTGAATGTATAGTGTTTCCCTAGCTTAAGGGTTTGATATCAATAAATTGAAGCATTTCTATCTATTTCTATCTTATTATTTCTGGGTATGTTTGTATCATTTCATATATTTGTAGGTCAAATCCATAACAAGTCCCATCAGAGCACTTTGTTGGGAAAAGTGGAGATATTTTTTTTTTTTTTGCAGGAACTTTCTGGGGCAGTGAGTTTGCAGATCAGATCTATACGTTTTTCGGAAAAATCTACAAAATCTAATTGCAAAAATGGATTCTTTGTGAAAAATTACCCAAGTTCAAAAAAAAATGGGCCGAATCGGAGTCCAAATGAAGGAGATATTGTTGATTTAAAAATTAGTGGTGTTATAGACATTTTTTGGGGCGGCGAGTTTGCAGATCAGATATGTATGATTTGAGGCAAAATCTGCAAAATCTAATTACAGATTTGGGTTGGTGAAGAAATACTCAATTTGAAAAAAAATCAGCCGAATCGGAGTCCATTTGAGGGAAATATTGCTGATTTAAAAATCAGTTGGTTGGTAGACACTTTTCAGGGTAGCAAGCTTGAAGAGCAGATCCATACATTTTCATGCAAAATCTAGAGAATCTAATTGTAGATCTAGATTGTTTGTAAAAAAGTACCCAAGTTCAAAAAAAAATCATTCGAATCGGAGTTCGAATGAGGGAGATATAGCTAATTTAACATCAACTCTTTCTTTCATAAGTTTTTTGTGACGATGGGACAACTGCAACACAGATCTGAAATTCCAGTGTCTAGATCGGGATTTATATCATATGGGAAGATGCAGAATGGTTGTTCCATTTCCAAAAATTGGTCATAATAGGAATTCTGAGCAATATTGACTAAATTGTGACAATTTCAAATTTTCACCAATTTTTTTGTGATGGTGGGCCTAGATCAGAATTTGAGGGAGATATACAAATTTGATGGCTCTAATCCAGAAATATGGGTCACACTAATGGAAGAATATTTCTCTCTGGAGCGCATCATAGATGATGGAACTAAAATAAGTTTGAAAAACCTTTACTTCAACCAAGAAACATGGCAATGGTGAAAAGGGCATTCTAAATGCTATCCAAGGACAATTACATGGCATATGTTTGCAAAATCCATTTGTGACCGCTTTAACCCTAAATCTAATTTTTTGGGACCTCTTACAAAGCTCAGATGGACAGGCACACAAACTAGCAAAGATTTTGTTGGTATATGAAAGAGGGAAACCAAGAAACCTAAAGGGTTATTTTCTCCTAGTATCTCCTTATTGCAGGTTCATGGATTCATTCAAAAGGAGAAGATCAATGTTTCTATAAATCCTAGTTGCAAGCATAATTTTATTAATGTTCATTTGGCAAAAAAATTGCAAGTTCCAGCAAAATACATTGAAAACATACAGGTTGATAATAAGGATGTTCAAGTTTATAAAGATTTGAAGCTTTCTATGGATAAGTATGTGTTGCATTGTAATTTTTACACTTCAGATATGGATAACATCGATGTTGTTTTGGGATATACTTGGATGGAATCTGTGGGTACTGTCAATATTACTGTGCAGAAGAAATTCCTGAAGCTTTGGTATAAAAAGAAGAACATTACATTGCACGATATTTCCATAAGACCCAAGCAAAGACTATGGAGGTAGAAGCACAAAGCTCTAATGACACTTACACATCATATGATGAGCTTTTGATGGTTGATAATTAAACACAAACAGAGGTTGAAGCAAAAAAGGTTATATGTACTTATACATTAGAGGAGGACTCAATGGTTGAAGTAATATTGGAAGATAAGAAACAACAGCAGGAACCACAACATGTACGAGATACCAATCAGGCTCCATTAGGTGGTGAATTAAAGAAAGATACATCATTGTTTAACACTTCAGCATATCACCACCCACATCACCCTGCAAGAAAACAACCAACAATATGGCAACGAATTAGCCACAAGGACAATAAGCCCCGCATGACAGATAGAGAGGAGCGAAGATCCACCTACTACACATCAACAAAAAAGAGCTACCAAGGTCAACTTCGATCTCAAGTGAGAGAGGCACCAGCGAGATTGAGGGTTCACCTTTCTCTTGGATGGCTAGATGTACATGCATGGTACTAGTGGACTACTCTTTTGAGTAGATCTTATTATTTGTGTTCCTTCCATATTTCAGGGAAGAAACATGTTAAGGGGGGTGGAATGTAGTATACCTAGGGGCAATAATATGGGGTAGAAAGGGAGGTTCCCAAGGGAATAATGTAATAATATGATGGGTCACAATAATAAATAAGGTGGTTAACCTCTATCATGTAAGAGACCACAGGTAGTTAGTAATAATGTAATGGGTCATGGTATTAGATAGATGGTATGGAGGGAACTATGGTAATGACTCATCGTATTGTATGTATGAGGCCTATATAGGGGCTAGAGACTCCCCATTGAGGGATTTCAAGGAATATTGTATGAACAGGCATATGACTTATGGAGTGTTCTCCTTCCTTAAGGAGTGATTGTATGGTGTTGCCCTACCTTAAGGGTTTTGATCAATAAAGAATCATTTCCATCTATTTCTATCTTGTTATTTCTAGGTATATTTGTATCATTTCATACATTTGTAGGTGAGATCCATAACATTGACTAAGCCTAAAACTTACTAAGAGATTGAGCCAAGAGCTTAAGATAAGAGCTTGACAATTGATCGTCAGAAGCATTTTTATGAATGAAAACTCTATTTTCTTCATTTTCTATTATTTTCCTTCATTTTCAATCTCACATGCAGACTCTGACCTTTCACTTTCCTTTTCTCCTAATTTCCTTTATTTTCATAAATAAATGTGTAGTCATTTTACATTTTCAAACCCTTAGCCACTGTCTTTGCCAATTTTCTCTTAGCCAAAACAGACATCTAGTGATACCCACTAGGATATCTTTGCGCAACATTCAACTTGGAATACATGTCACTTACTCGTGGTCGTATTTTTCCTCTATTAACATTTATTACATGTAATTTTCACGAGGGTCGTTACAAACAATATATATATATATTATAAAATATATATATATATGCCGTATAAGGATTCCCTCTCAAAACACAACTCCCCTAACATGCCCACTTGTATTATGGTAGCCATTGATTTGTTGTTAGACAATGTCTATTTTTCCTCTATTAACATTTATTACATTAATTTTCACGAGGTTGTTTAACAACAAATATATATATATATATATATATGCGCTATAAGGCGTTCCCTCTGAAAACAACTCCCCTAACATGCCACTTGTATTATCGTAGGCCATTGATTTTGTTGTTAGACAATTGAAATAATCTATACCTTCATATTAGAAAGAGTTATTAGTTATTTACCATTCAATTTGATAAATCGTTACAATTAATTTTGGATGGCTTCAGTCATCCTTTGATTTGAAAAGCTTGGAGCCCATACCTTCTTTGGTCCCCCAAAACGTAAAGAGTTTTCTTTGAAGTTTGTAAATTTGTTTACTTAATTTGTGCACAGGACAAGCCGAAACCTGTTAACAAATGCCACATACGGAAAGCGTGTGGCCCCAACCCCCGCAAGTCAATGTTTGAAAAACCATAAGAGGAGGAAGGTCGAAGGAGAACCACGGATTTGACAGAGTGTTAACCAAAGGAGAGAACAAGGAGCTATTGGTTACAACGATTAAAAAATTTACAGTCAAGAAATGGTCATGTGCTAATTTTGTTCATTAATATTTTTAGTCCAGTAACTAGTTTCCCTGCCTAGGGCAGATCACGCTTTCACTTTGATATCGTGAAATTGTTATTATCTACTAAAGTGATTTTTAGTTTTTTCCTTGTAGTGTATTAGATCTCTGCCATAATTCGTTCCTATTTTATTAACCTGATATTAGTTTGACTTCTACCGGATTCCTTACAATTCGAATTAATGATTATATATGTAATGTACTGATGTTGATAATCATTCTAACTATTTTAGAGTATTAGTTTTTTACTTCATCATTCAGATTGTTTTCCCCTCTGTCTTTCTTTTTTAGTCCATGGTGTTCATTGTTTCTTTATTATACATTCTAAACACTAATCAATCCAAACCTTTTTGATATTTTTGACACGCTTGAGCTTTCTTGGGTCACAAGTGCTACAATGTTTTTCCATTTAATGGAGACGTTTATGAACTTTTGTCTACATTTTATTCTTTGTTTCCCCATTTTGTATTGGGTTGTGCCACAAGTGTTACCCTATTTTTCCATTTAATGAAGACATTTATGAACCTTTTTCTACATTTTCATCTTTGTTTCCCCATTTTGTATTGGGTTATTTATTTTAATCTGACATGGATCTTTCATGTTCACTTTATAAATATTTTTTTTATCAAAATAAAACTTAGTTTAACCTATTTATATTGAGTTTGTTTTAAAGGTTCTTCCACTATATTCCTTTTAACTTTGTAAAAATCAACTTTTCAATAAAAGGTCGAAACAAACTTCATATGGATGTGAACATTCTTATCAATTTTTTTAAAATTTTTAAAAATTAAACTGTTGTGTAGATATTCCCTGGCAGCCCATGCTCTTGTGTCAATAGTTCTTTCAGCTTTTTAGATGCACATGCTTCTCTGGTAATATTTACTTGTAGATGGCATTATCTGTTTCTTCAAAGCCCTGTTAGTTTTATCCTGCTCTTAGGATTATCGTCTTGCAAATAATATTTCCTTGAGGAAGAGATCGAGCAGTGAAATAACTATCCTGCCATTTTACGTTTAGTAATAAAAATTTTGACTTATAATTTTCTATTATTTAAATTATATTTTTCATAAATAATTAGATTCAACATTTTCAATAATTTCTCTAATCTAAAGCTTAGGATTCTCCTCATAACTACAAACAAAAACATTAATTAAAGAAGCATATCAGTATTGTCTTCTAGTAAGAACAAAGAAAGCATACTTGTGAAATAAACAATAAAAGTATGTAATAATTGTATTATGTGTTAGGAAGTAAATAAATCTGTAAAGGAAGAAGCATATAACATCCAAGTGAAACAAACAAGAAAATTATATAATAATTGGAGTAAGTGTTAGCAAGTAAATAAATTTATAAAATAAGAAGTATATATTTTTGGCCTTTATTAAGAACAAAAAAAACATACTTGTGAAAAAAACAATAAAAAGCATGTAATAATATAGGATGTATTTGGTGCTTTATTGTTTCTTGCACTGAGGAAGATGCTCATTTACAGAGAAATCCTAAAAAAGCTTTCACTAAGATAATGAAATTGATACAAAAATATGAATGCACCCATTAACCTATAATAGAGGATGTATTGAGTGTTTTGTTGTTGCTTGCACTCAAAAAGATTCTCTTGAGCAGGTCCACTTCTTTGTACAATGTTTCCTTTCTTAGATTCAAGTTGATTTCACTTTCTTGGCTTTAAATCTTCCTCTTCATCCGCATGGTCATCTTCACCACCATCTTCATCCCCATGGTAAACAATGACACATCAAGTGGAAATAATTTAAAGTATGAAATGTGCTCCTTTTCTTTTTCTTTGCGTGCGCCCCATTTTCCCCATTTTCCCCCAGGAATTGTTCTATTGTTCTCTGAGTAACTTTGCTCAACTCAATGCCTATCAAAATGTAGACATTAGCAACAACAACAATGAGAGCTCCAGGAATCAAATCTATGAGATTTGAAACATCATGAAAATGAATAAACTCATGTCGATAGAGAAGTTTATGTTGTTCTTGCTAATGATATTTCTTGTTCTAGCTCATTCCGAGAGCATACAAACATCAATAAAGGACTTGAGAAGAAGTTAGGTAAAGTGGAGAAAATGATCAGCTTAAAAGTTCTTAAGAAGTACTAGATGCTACAAAGAATATTGGTGGTAAATAATTTATCCAAATGTATAGAAAATTTGTGGAGGGGTTGGGTTTTGTATATTTTAGACAATCATAACATGAAAAAGTAGAGAGTTTCAAAAATTCATCAAATGGAAAAGTAGACAAGAGAGAAAGACTCAATTGAGAACATTGCTTGTTGAAGATGGATTATCTGTGGTTTGTTTTATCTCACTACCTCTTTTTAATTTGTTGTAATTCGAAAGTATGCTATTAAGTGATTTAATTTCACAATTGTGGTATGTTGTTCGTGTCATTTCTTCTCGTGAAGTTGTCCATTTCCATGTGCCATTTAAACAAACATCCATGGCTTTCTATATTCCCCATAACCTAGGTTCTCAATGGTGGAATGCCAAGTTGGTAAAAGTCGGGTGTTGTTAGAGCCCCCTCGAGGTTTCAAGTCTCACCTAGGATTATTGTTTGATATCTCTTGGACATTATGACAAATTCTTTCCTTTGTAGAGACATCCTAAAAAATATTTCATGAAGAGAATTAAAATGGGACAAATATGCCACACAGGTTAGCCTATAATATAGGATAGCCTATAATATAGGATATATTCACTGATTTATTGTTTCTTACACAAAGGAAGATGCTCATTTGGAGAGACATCCTCAAAAAACTTTCAAGAAGATATTAAAATTGGGAAAAATATAGGACCACACACATGAGCCTATAATATAGGAACAGGTCCACTTCTTTGTACAATGGTGCATTTCTTAGATGTGAGTTGATTTGACTTTCTTGGCTTTAAATCTTCTTCTTCATCCACGTTGTCATCTTCACCGTCATCTTCCTTGTTCTCATTGTTTTCTTCATCAATGTCCTCTAATTTATCTAATTGGGAAGCTTCTCTAGTAAACCATGTCACATCAAGTGGAATTAATTTAAAGTCATAACATAAACTAATGCAAGGCGTGGTCCTTTCCTTTTCCCTTCTATGCACCCCATTTTCCCACAAGACTTGTTCTACTTCTCTATGAGTAACTTTTCTCAACTGAATGTGTATCAAAATGTAGACGTAAACAAAAGAAGAGAGAATTTTTTTCATTGTGCCACCTTTCCCCCACCGTTAGTTATTACAATAACAGTAAGCTACCAATTGTATACCTCACTTTTGATTGTGCATCAATTAGGGAATCTGTTATGGAAATATCTTGATTTCTCCTCCTTCCTCTTGAATACATTTCAATCATGTAGTGTACATATGATAAGAGTGGGAGACGTCCTCTCTTACCTACCTCATGGACTTCGTGTTTGTTCCTATTTCACCCATTCATTAGATTTTTCATCACCAATTTTTCAAAATTAAGTTAATGAGATTGGTTTTGGACTCTAAATAAATTCAACATTCATGTGGATCATTTCACAATTAGGCAACATGAACAGAAGTAATTTAGAGAAATCACTAAGTAAGAGACATGACTAACCCAAGAGCTTGTGTACCTCAAATATGCAAAGCTTAAATTTAATTTTTTTTCCCTGAGAAACAACAATAAAGAAACAAAAACGCATAAAAATTTAACTTCTTTCTGCTATGTTATTCTTTCTTATGTTACTTCCTTACAGTGTTTCCTTTGCCACATGTGGTGCAAACTGCTAGTTTTAAATATTTTAAATCTAGGAGGTGTGTATGATGGGGGTAAGCTGATAACACCATGATTTTAAATGGAAATTGTTAAGAGGATTAATTGAATAATAATAACTGTTATGTTAATAGTGTTTCCATCTTAGAATTGGCCTTTTAGAATATTAATTTAATTATAAGTAATTGTCAAAGGCTTCTTATTTCAACTTAATGTGGATGAGGATCTATTCAACTTTTTTTTTTAATTTTCTCAAGGGAATATGCTCAACATATGCGTAGTCAAAATCCTTATAAGTGTGTTACAAAGTTTGTTAGGTTACATTGGCTTTTAATACATTTAGAAAATTAGATTCATGTCAAGTGAGTCCCTACCCATCAATTTCCTAGGGATTTTTTGATTAGTTCAATTCTAATAAGTTCCTCCATGATAAGTTCATCATTATTATTTATAACATTTAGGTTATATTGGCTTTTAATACATTTAGAAAATTAGATTCATGTCAAGTGACTCCCTACCCATCAATTTCCTAGGGATTTGAGATTATTTCAATTCTAATAAGTTCCTCCATGATAAGTTCATCATTATGGTATAGCAAGGCTACTATGGGACATTGACTATGTTCGAGACGGAAGGATGACGCACTCGCAGAAAGGTTTCGGTTAGGGTTTCTCGCGAACACTGCAGTCTGACGCGGCTAGGGTATTGACAGATAGGGTTTCAACCGCCGCGGTCACTGCACAGGACTCCCACAGCTGCAGCATCCCCATTGGATTCTCCACCAGTCGTTTTCGGTCACCGACAAATATGGCTGACTTGGAGCTTGAGGCGGTGGATTATTCGGAGTATCCCTCGCCGGACATACCTATTTTTGGCAACCCTAGCTTTGCCTCCAGTTCCCATTTCACTCCCCCATCTTCATCGGTTCCGGAACCTCCACAACTACCGCATTCCTCTCCGCCTGAAGTTTACCTAAGCTTTCCCTCTGCTGTGGGCTCATACCCTTCTCATTCTTCGCCATTCGAAGTCCCCCCACTCTCGCCGAGTGCCCTTCAGTTCTTGGCTTTCCATATCCTGCCCTCGCCATCCTTTGATCCGTTGGCCTCACCCCTCATTTCGGCGCCCCTCCCTCCACCTCCCATTCCCCCTGAATCTCGCCCCTCCGCTTCTGGTTCGCGTCAATCTAGATGTTTCGAGACACCAGCTGTTACAAAGCGACCTGCTGAGCCCCCCACCCGGGAGGGCATCACAAACCCCCTAGTTGACCATCCTTCGGCTCCCCGCACTGGTAAAAAGAAAACTAAGTGTGTCAGGTCTACGGCCCGAGACATCGCCATCAAATTCGACAAATCCAAGCCTCTCGGGGAATTCATGGACATCGCGAACATGTTGTTGGTAGGGCATGTTAGGGGAAGGACCTACTCGGCACAAATACTCAAGCAATGGGTGAAGGAGATCTGGGGGGGTGTACTCTTTGATCTTCCAGCGGTTCATGTCCTCCCTAGGGGATGGTTCTCTCTCAAATTTTCCAAGGAATGCCAAACTAATCTTGTTCTGGGTCGATATTGGCATATTGAAATGGCCCCGGTTCTTCTCAAACGCTGGAACCCTCTTTTTGATCCTGAAAAGGAACAGCTATGTGCGGGACCAATCTGGGTTCAATTACCTGGACTCCCAATTCCTTTTTGGGTAGAAGAAGTATTTATCAGGGTAGGAAATGCTCTGGGGACCTACCTGGATTATGATCACACTTATATGGAATATGGAAATCGAACACTTGCTTGCATTTTGGTTCATTTGGACACTCGCGATGGACTGGAGGAACAAATAACGCTACAGTGGGGTAGGTGTATAAGGGTTCAACTGCTGGACTACGAAGGAGTTCCCTTCCGATGCAGACGATGTCACAAAGTGGGGCATCTTGCAAAGGAATGTACACTCAATAAGAATCAGATGATCCGCCGAGAGCCACCCCGACAGCCACCAGGACGGCTTCCCCCATCGTCTCTCGTCCCCCCTCAGCGGGCCAGAACCCTCTTGCCTCAGCCCCTGTGGATGATCCGGGACTGTGACGATCCTCGCCTCCAAAGACAAGGGCTCGCTCGGCTGCAGATGCGGGTACGATTTCGGGTTCCCTCAACCCATCTTTACTCCCTTCTGTTGATATTAATGTTAATCAATATATTGGAACCTCCTTTCAGATTTCTATGGCTCAGTGTTCTATCTCACCTCCCCCTCTCGCCTGTAATACTGAACCCATCATATCCACATCCCCCCCTGTAGCTCACCCATCCTCGCTCCCTCTGGGGTCAACACTTCCTCATTCATATTTCCTCCGATCAAGAAACCCACCTAATATGCCTTCAGACTGCCCCTCGAGATTGGGCATTGTCATGCCTGAGGGGGCACCCTTGAATTCTCAAGGTCGAAAATCCCATCTATCAATGGCCATTAAAAGAGTCGGGGCAGAGGTGATCTCTAGCCGACAATCGACCATTGACGGGGTCTTTAGAGCAGGACACACCCCGAGAGGTGTTCCTCCATGAAGTGTTTATCCTTTAACTGTAGAGGACTGGCTAGTTACTCCAAGAAACCAGCCCTGAAGCGGCTCATTGAATCTGAACCTATTGACATCATTATGCTGCAAGAAACTCTGTGCACAGCTGAACAATCATCTCGATCCATGCAGACATTGGTCCCCGCCTGGGATTTCCATGCCATTGATGTTGCGGGACGATCTGGTGGGCTGGCTATTGGATACAACCCATGCACTATTAACATGGATTCGGCTTGGGGGGGTCCGGGGTTCATTGGACTGGACATTTTTGCTGCCGACCTTGGCATGAACCTCAGGATTATTAACGTATATGCACCCTGCACCCAAAGAGAAGTATTATGGCAGCATCTATTACAACTCCCCATAATGAATAAAGAACAAGTTATCATTGGTGGAGACTTGAATTTCTCGTTGGGTTTCAGGGAGTCATGGGGTTCGGATGCACAATTCGACCCCATAACTGATTTCATGACCAATCTACTTGAACAATCAAATTTTCTGGACATCCTTATGCAGCGCATTCTTCCGACTTGGAGGAACAGACGGGTGGGCGATGCTGCCCTTGCTGGCAGACTCGACAGATTTCTTATGAAGGGGAATCTACAATAACGCTTACACCTCTTCAGGCAGTGGGATGGCTCAGGAGGAATATCGGATCACAACCCTATATATCTGGAGATTCAGGCCCCCTTCAAAAAGCCTAAGGCACCCTTCAAATTTAACCATACTTGGCTACAGGACCCTGCATATATCAAGATGATTGTGGACTACTGGACCTCCCATCCTATTAATGACTCAGAATCCCTAGCCAAAGGCTTCTGCAGGAATCTTTCGGAGATCAAAATCATATCTATAAAGTGGGCAAAGGAAAAATATATGCGGGAATCTGCACAGCTCATTCAAATAGAGGCTGATCTTACCTCCCTTACGGATGACAGAGGATTGGGCTTCACTTCAGCAGAGGACAAGCATAGGCTAATTGAATTGGAAAATCAAAAATCCAAGATCCTCAAAGAGAGAGAGGAATCCATCAGGCTAAGAATTTGGGCTTTATGGATACAATCCGGGGATGACAACTCGAAGTTTTTCCAAAATTTTGCTAAGAGTAGAAAGGTGTCTAATACTATTTGGAAACTCCCCACCCCCGATGGAGATCTTGCTGATAACTTCAATAAGCTCACCCACCTGGGTATCACTCACTTCAGGAATCTATATAGGTGTCCCCAGGAGGCAAATATTCTTGACATCATCAATGTGGCAAACCACTTCCCGCGTTTTGTAGAAGAAGAGGACGTGGAATCTCTCATTAACCCGGTTACGGCAGAGGAGCTGGAGGGAGTGCTGAAGTGGTTCAAAAAAGACAAGAGTCCGTGGCCGGATGGATGGACCATCGAATTCTACTTAGCATTCTTTGAGGTTCTCGGACAGGACCTGCTAAGGGTGGTTGAAGAAAGTAGGACCTCGGGGACTATATATCATGCCATTAATTCTACCTTCATAGCACTCATACCAAAATCTGACTCACCGGCTTGCTTTGATGATTACAGGCCTATATCATTATGTAACTGTCTCTATAAAATCATATCTAAGACCATTGCAAATCGCCTTAGACCTATCCTCTCTCGAACCATTGCTCCTCAGCAATTTGCTTTCCTCGAATCTAGACAGATTCACGAAGCCATCGGTCTAGCCCAAGAAGCTTTGCATTCCATTTGGTCAAAGAATTTGAAAGCCATTCTCCTCAAAATTGACCTCTCTAAGGCTTTTGACCGAGTCATCTGGCTCTATATCAAAATGATCCTCATCCACCTGGGCTTTCCCCATGCCTACATCACCTGGATCATGCCTTGCATAACCTCCCCCTCCTTCAGTATACTCATTAATGGCTCGGCCACTCCATTTTTTCACTCTGAAAGGGGTTTGAGACAAGGATGCCCTCTATCGCCCCTGCTCTTCCTCCTGGTCATGGAGGGTCTCAGCTGGCTCATGGAATCTGCGAAGCGGGATGGCGATATTGGAGGCCTCCGCATAACTGATCTCTGCTATCTCACACATCTGCTCTTCGTGGACGACGTTCTTATTCTACTGGATGGAAGTGTTCGTGACTCTAGAACTTTCTCTAGGATCCTTAAACTATTCTCAGCAGCCACGGGGATGTTGCCAAATCAGTTGAAATCCACCATCACCTGTGCCCGTACATCAGTACAGGAGTCCCGGACGGCCATACAGGCTTTCCCTTACTCGGTCCACCCTCTGGATAGAGGGCTCAAATACCTGGGTTTTATCCTGAAGCCCACATGCCAACGGATAGCTGACTGGGTCTGGTTGGTGGCCAAATTGGAGAAAAGACTTACTGGCTGGAGTTTCAGATACCTCTCCAGAGCTGGCAGATTGGTGCTCATAAAATCTGTGCTGGAGCCTACCCTAGTCTTCTGGATGGCACTGGCTTGGATACCTAGGAATATCCTCGAGCGATTGCAGCAGTTGTGCAATCAATACCTTTGGAATGGGAGCCAGGATAAGAGAGTCTTCGCATGGATCAGCTGGAAGAAAATTGCACAACCCAAGAAATGGGGTGGATGGGGTCTTAAAGATCTTCCTGCATTCGGCACGGCTTTGGCAGCCAAAATGGGGTGGACATTACTATACATTCAAAATCTCTTGACACAGGTTTCTTATCATAAATACATATGGCCTCAAAGTATCCTTGATTGGGCTCGATTACCAAATTGGTCATACACGGGATGTTCATCAGTTTGGAAGGCTCTCATACATGCTCTTCCTCTTATAAGAGACAATCTTGCCTGGCGAATCAACGATGGGTTGACGGGTAGAATTGGCTTGGACCCATGGATCAACAGTGGGGGTAGACACACTCTAAATCAGGATCTAATTGCCTACCTACAGGCCCGCAACATCAGACATTTTGCTCACATCGTTGATCCACTTCACACTGATATTTTCTCCCAAGCTTGGAAGTCGGCCCGACAACTGGACCTCCCACCTCAATGGCATCAGGAATGGAGTAATTACATCTTGGCATTAATAGAATCTCATATTTGAATTAAACAAGGCCCGAATGAACTAATTTGGTGCCCTGCGGAACATGGTACATACGCACCAAAACATGGATACAGGGCCCTCATATCACATAACGTACTTGATCCAATACTTCCGTGGTGAAACAATATTTGGAAGCTTAAGGCCACTCCCCGATCAGCTATTTGTCTGGTGTGCCCTCAAGAGTATTGTACCAACTGGTGACTATCTCACTCGGAGATCCATCTATGGACCATCCTGGTGTATTTTCTGTAAGGCTGCATCTGAAAACACAGATCACATACTTCTGCGCTGCCCTGCTATTCTCACACTTTGGACCAACATCCGCGATCATCTGGGCATTACGGCGCGCTGGGAGGGGATCGACCTATCGGATGCATGGGAGGCCTGGACGCGTACCCACCCGGTCTCAAAACTGCTAAATCTCCCCATCATAGCATCTTGGTACACCTCGCTGGCGCGAAATTGCACTATCTTCGACGATCAACTGGCTGCTTGGTACCGTGTTGAAGCCACGATCATAACTGCTTACAAAGAGCTCCCTAATCCACCTCCTACCTGGCCCAGGCATATACAACCCATGCCCAACATTGACAGATCCACCCCGTGGGCTTTTTTTGACGGGGCAACAAACCAAACTGGGTGTGGAGGGGGTTTTGTCTTACATATCAATGAACATCATCGCTATCTTGCAAAAATGGGTGTGGGAATTGGGTCCAACAATTATGCAGAACTATCGGCCATTCGTAACCTATTGCAATTTGCTTTAACTCATCATATTATAGATATTAATATATATGGAGATTCAATGCTGGTTGTTAACTGGATCAATAATGCTACTGAATTTCATTCATACACTCTCAGCAATATTCTACAAGATGCACTCACCCTCAAAGCAGCATTTAATCATTTCACTTGTGTTCATATTTACAGAGAACATAATTGTGCGGCTGACCAATTATCCAAAGCGGCATCGCTACTTCCCAGGGGAGAATGGCTGATGGTGGAACAGAATGATGAAGAGGAGCACCACTTCTACCACAGGCCATATATAGATCAGAGAGACCAGAGGGACATCAGTCCCGAACACTGACAGTTTTGGAGAACAGCCAGACTTATTATGTAACCCAGCATAATTATTGATACCATCTGACACAAAACCCTGCGAGGTGATTTTTGTTATGAACTTCTCTGTAATGCCATGGGCATCTGCTATATGTAATTTTCTAATATTAATGAAAGTTACTGATTTTTCCAGTGGAAAAAAAGATAAGTTCATCATTATTATTTATAAAATTCATTTATATAATGAAGATTTATTGATGATTAAAAAATTAGATTCGTGCAAGGGGCTCCCCACCCACAAATTTCCTAGGGATTTGATATTATTCTAATTCTAACAAGTTAGTCCTTATTATTTATAACTTTCATTTAAGGAGTTTAGACTTTTGTGATCCATAATCTTGTTAAGAGAATAATTTTGGCAAAATCACATAAAAAACCATTTGTCGAAGAGTTTTGAACCAACCAGTGTGGTTCATCGTCAGGACAAGTTGAAGATGCAATCTGAGCAATGCAATAAATAGGGGCAGCATGCTATTCCAAGAGCTATTTTCACAAGTAACGGTTAATGGACCTCTAAGAGCTATATTATCATTATTCATAAATTTATTAATAAAATTCATTATTTAATTTAAATAATTAAAAAATCAGATATTATTTCTTAAATAAAGAACTTAAAGTAATTACCATTTTGTTAATTATTAATAATAATATCAAAATATGCCCTTATATAGGGATAAAATGGTGAAAAATACCATTATCTCCCATTAACTTATTATTATCATACCCTTACCCCCAGTAATAAATATTATCTAAAAAGTCTAATACCTATAATTAAATGGAAAAAATTCCTCATATCTACCCTTTTAAC